>JAQGBH010001540.1:0-31611 GCA_034698265.1 Sminthurinus aureus | reverse complement strand
CATAGGTAGGTCTTTCATTTGAGACAATGGCCCATTGACTTTTCGAACATTTGCTCATAATGGACCACCCTACTATATACATTGTATATTATAATATATATATACTTTAGAATGTTTTCACCATCGTCCTGAATTTTATTTTTTAATACATACTGTTTATCATGACTAAAATTCACATGAAACTCCAGATTCCAGATGCAGCACCCTCACACAAGCAAACACATAAGCAAACACACACAGAGCATATCATACATAACAACTAACAACATACACAATGAAGAAAGGACCTATTCATAAAATGGATAATATTTATTTTTGAGTTTTTCGATATGGATTACAAAGTGGCTGGTAACTTGTATTGAATATTACCTATGTACAATACACAATACACAGAAGCATTGCGTGTCTGAGCATATTTTTATAGAAGGAAGGACAAAGCACCGAAGCACAAATTTATTTTTATTTCCTTATTTTGCTTTTTCTTTAGAAAATATGTGAATTTAAATGATTGTGTTATAAAATGGAAGCTCAATTATTGTTTAAAAAAATGACTTTATTTTGATTTTTAATCCCTAATCTTTTCTTACAGATGGATGTTGCCTCAAGGAAGTAGAGATTGTTATGCCGAAATTTGTACGGCGCGGTGGAGAAGTAAAAGTAAGTAAAAGTTCATTCACAATTTACAAACAATTAGAACCTTTTGTAGATGGTATAGTGATGAAATACATAATACATGCACCAAGGCTAATTCTTGATTCTTGACATATTTGTTATTATTTTTATTAATTTTTAATTTTCATGACTTTGGTTTTCTAGCTGACCTGTAAATATGACGTGGAAGTTGGTAGTTTGTACGCCGTCAAGTGGTATCGCTCAAATAGTGAATTTTACCGCTTTGTCCCAAAAGAAAAGGAAAGCGTAAAGTTCATGAGTTTCCCACTACCTGGAATACAAGTGGATGTAAGTACATTATTTAATTTGCAATTTATAGATCGTACATATATGTCTTTTCTCTCTTCTCTTTTAAAAGTATCAAAGTTATTTTTCTGTACATTTCTGATTTGCATGCATTTGGTCAATCCAATGTTCAATTTCCATCAGATGGTGCGTCTTTTGAGCATTATAGAAACTACAATACAATGTACAACGTGGATTTTGCATGTACTTTTCATAATACGTATATCTGCTACTACATTTGAAATTTGAATTCCCTTCCTTTCACGTATTCCTGTATGTGTACTTTGCATTGTGTATGTAGGCTAACGGAATTTAAAAACTGAATTATCAACGCTCGATTAGAGTTGTGAATACAAAGTACAAAGTACAAAATACAAAGCATGCATCCATATGTACAATGTACACAGAGAGAAACGATTATGGAAAGAGGAGCAAGGAGCAGAGCAGAGGGAGATATCAAAATAAGCTGCCGTGTCATGCATGCATCTTGAATCTTGAATTTTGAATCGGGAATTGTGAACATCACATCACATCCGTGCATGTCGATCTCTCTCTCTCTGTCTGTCTGTATGTATGTCGCTATCTGCTTTTCCTTTTAAAATGTAGACTATCGAATGTAGAATGTAGCCTTTGGGAGAACGTGAGAAGCTCAATAATTCAATCAATCTATTACACATATCCAGTAATATCTCTTTTCCCTCTTATGTACTCTGTACTCTGTACTTTTGTACTTCTTGGTCTACTTGTTGTCTACATTCTACATTCTACATGTTCTTCAGGTTTCAGCTTTGAAGTGCATGTAGTTCCGAGTTCCGAGCCAAAAGTCAGGCAGGCCAAAGTTAAAGGAGAAAAAAAGTAAAATAAGAAAAAGGCAGACGGTAAGAATACAAAGAAAAGGAGAAAAGAGAAAAGAAGACTAGAAAACTAGAAGAAAGAAAGAACATCATCCAAATCTAGACTTTTCCACTTGTACAGTTTTTTGAATTTTCTCCAAATATAGATTGTCGGTTGTATGTTCACTGTTCACCTTTTGGTCTCTTAAACTAGGGTTAGATGTTAGATGTTACATTATGTATTGTGTACTTATGCTACATGAGCTGCACATTTATACGTATCTTGTGTGGGTTTGGGTTTTGGAGTTTCCTTGATTTTTGTTACTTTATATGGGTAGGATGTGGAACTTACTGTAGGTAGTAGATAGTAAGTGTACATAAGTATATGTAGAGATTATATTATGTAGGAAGTGAATTTAAATTCATCCTCGGTTTTGGTTTTTGGTGTGCTTGTTTCCATCTCCAGTTTCAATGGAGTGCATCAACCATCAACATTACGACACATAATACATAATACAGATACATATAATTCAGAGATGAAATGTAATGCTATAAAATCAGCAAGTGCAATCTTTATTCTTCTATAATCTTGTGTATTCGTGCACAGTGTATGATGTATCCACAATCCACATTGTATATTGTACATTTACTGTTGTGCAAAAAGAATACTCAAAACAGTGACTTAAACTCACAATGTACGTATGGTTTATGGTTTCTGGTTTGTGGTGTATGATAGAAAAAAATTAAAATCCTTCACGTGTGGTCTCTTTGGTTTTCTATCTTCTATCTTGTGCGGAGGTACGTGTTGCTTTTACCTATCTTTTATCTATTGGCTAAGCCGCGTTACACATTATACTGTACTTTCTATTGATTTCCCTAGTTTTTTTATTGGTGCGGGAATGCACAACGTACAACGTACAATGTACATCGTACGCGGTACTCAATACTGATGGATTTGTATTTACTTTTATGTGGAGCAATTTCCTTAAATTCCTTAAACCCTAAATGTAATAATATGATATGCTCTGATTTTCCTTTTATTTCCTTTATGATCCACACTTTTGAGGTATCTTTTTCTTGTTACTTCCTTCCTTCCTGCGTTCATTCCATGGAAATAATGTTACATGTTATAAGTTATAACGTTCGTATAATAGATTGAGTAGAGTTTTTTACATTTAGCTTTGATACTGATATCATATCATTATTGTTTTTCTCTTGTGGAAATGTCTATATAAATGCAATTTGGGAGTCTTAATCGTCCTCTTCTCCGTTTTCTATTTTTATTTTTGTCCTCTCCCATTTTCCTCATTTCTCATTCCTAATTCCTCGTTCCTTGTTTCTGCGTGAGTTAGATTCGAATTCGAATTCGAATCTGGTGTAATCTTTGCTTTGGTACATATTCTGTGTCTAGTGTCTACGGAAATAATATACACTGTACACTGTACACATCAAAGGTATGGCTAGAAGCAATGACATTTTGGTGCACAGATCTCTAGATCTGTAGATAGATATAGATGTAGATTCTAGATTCTAGATGTAGATTGTAGATGTAAGAGGAGCAAGAAGCATGTTTCATATTATGTGCCCACCCAGATCTGTATACTGTATACTAGAATACTAGGATACTAGGTATGAGGTATGTACATTGCATTGCATTTGAGCATCGGAGCACTGGAGACGAGAAGAGAGGAGAAAAGTACGTGACTTTCATGTACTTTTCAGAAAAAGATGGAGAATCAAGCGGAACAATTGAAAGAAATATATTTCCGTCCAGGATTTATGTGCCTATTAATCTTGCCTATAAAAGCAACCATGGAAGGGAATCGAGTATCAATAAAAGTTATAGAACTTGTCCTCACTTGACTTTATCTTGGACGGTTCTGTCTTTCCATTTCTCCGCCTCTCTGTTTTTCTTCCCTCTTTTTTTTTTTTTTTATAGAATCATCTTCTCTCGGTCTCACTTTCACCGATAGTCGACAGTCGACAGTCAACGTTCAACATTTTTCGGTCCTCTTCTCTTCCTCTCTTTATTCTGTATACATTATACACCAGACAAGTACCCCAGGCTCAAGACTCCATACTCCTTACTCCATACTCCGTTCTGCTTTGCTATCTTTCCACAATCCTCTCAAATTCTGCGTGCATAATATATGTAACAGTGCGTTTTTCTGTCTTTTATCATCCCAGTTTTGGGTCTCTGATCCTGATTCTGGTTCTGATGGCTGATTCAGAGTCGGATTTGGATTTGGATTCGAGTACCAGTATTTACTTTCTCCGTATTATCTTATCGATATTATATTATTTTCTGGAAAAAAGTAGGTTTCGGCTATTTGTACTGTCAACCCTCAACTTCTGCACACAAGTATGTAGAACGTAGACGGGAGACAGAAGAAATTTGCACATAAATTCAGAATACCGAATGCGGAATGCAGAAGCAGACCTTTGTTTCAGGTCTCCTGAATCATGAAACCTGAAATCCTAGCAAAATAAATAAAGACCAAAATTTTCCCCGCAGTTTGTTTTGGTGAGGAAGGGCGAGGTTGTGCAAGTAAACATATAATATATTGAAATTCGAGACATTTTATCTCTTAAACATATGCTATTGTACGTATTCAAAATCAAAATACAATGAGCATTTTACATTTTACACATTGATTTGGATTTAAATTGTGTCTGTGTACGATGTAGGAGCTTTTGTAGGACATATCAATAACAAGCGGTATGTAGCATATAGTGTGAAATGTGACTGAAAAACGCGTTGAAAAGGTGCCCATAGAAGAAAAAGATCTGAGTTACGAGTATAGACAAGAGACAATTAAAGATGGCACAGGATAAGAAAACCGAATCAGGTCGTTGAGAATGTACAATGTTTAGTTTTTCCATTTTATTGTACCATGTATTTAAGTATTCAAGTGTCGAGCAGACTTGAGCGAATACATACAAAGAATAATATACATGTAAAAGATGCACGCATACTAAATACTAAATACACGATAAATTGATATTTCTATCTAGTATCCACAGGGAAATATCTACATGAGTATGTTTGTTCTTGAAGGATTTTGATATTTTCATAGGTAGCTTTTTCACTCCTTTTCCGTGTTCTTAGATCATACTTTGATGGGAAATGGGAAGCAAACAAGTGAAAAAGACAATACACATACATTGCACACGTTGCAAACTTTAGAAGTTACAGAAGGTCTTACTGTTAGTTTCTAGTTCTGTTATTCTAATATTTAACAAGTAGAGCCATTCTGTAACCAAGTTCTGTCTTCTGTGTTCTGTGTTCTGTGTGAATTTCATCTATGCATATTGCATGTGTACTGCTACATGAATAGATATATAGATGAAGTTATCTCATTTATATCGTATTTATTTATAGTTTGGAATTCAGAGCGGATAGCGATGCCTCAAGCCTCGAGCAATGAAGATACCATAATAAATATGTAACCTAACATGTGTCGATATCGTCATTCGGCAACTAGAGACTAGAGTCTAGAGACTTGAGACTTGAGACAGATGGAACATTATACAGTATACACACTCTACATTTTGCAAAAGACTTAGCAGGAGAAAAACAGAACAAAGTAGAAAAGCCATGTGCATGTGTGTGTGTGTGTGGGCTCAAGAAAGTAAAAGGTAGCGCACAGAGTGAATTATGGATTAGAATCAACATGCTCCAAATTCACGGATTGTGATTCCAAGTCTGAAATTCTCATAGACAGCTCATCTATATCGTCACCCAACTTTTTACTATCCCTCTTGCCTCGTGTGCCTACATTGTATGTTGTATGTGCAATCTAAATTGTACAGGTTGTGCATGTGTATTAATCATAGGCTTCTTTCTCTTCCTGATCCACTTGGTCTGGTGTCTAGTCCGTTGGTTGGTTGGTTGTTTGGGGGCTTGTTTGAAGGGGAAACTGTTGCTTGTCTTTCTTCCTGTGATGGTTGGATAGATGTGTACATTACATTTTACATTGTACAATGTACAGTGTACAGGTAGTTTGACTTTGCCAAGGTTTTCCAAGAATTGTTCATCAGATGCTCCAGGGAAAATGAAAAAATACGCATCCCTTCTTTCCCGCACGCAAAAATTTTTACGTGTATTTTGTACTGTGTAATTCATGTTTTAAGTAAACAAGGAGTAACAATGATGCGGATGCTAAAGCATCAAGATGAATTTGGAAAATATCACAAAGCTAAAGTTTTGTCCTAGTAAACTATTTTAACGCTTTTTGAGTACAAAATACCATACAAAAGAAGAGTGCTTGTAGATTTTGAAAGTAAAGTATGAAATATACAAAATATACATAATAGATAAACGGGCAAGTACAAGAGGAAAGTTGAGTTTCTAGTTTCTCCAAGATACTGATGTGATTTGAAAGTGGTGAAGTCGAGTGGGAAATATATGCAAATAATATTTTACTCTATCAAAAACCTGCCTGTTGCAATTTTACCATCTCTTTTGATTTTTCGTACTCTGGCAATAGCGCTGGCACCGGTACCGATATCGGCACAGACGCTGTAGAATGATAATTGTGTACAATACTTGATTCTTGATTGTGGTATCACATAAAAAAGAAAAATAACTTCATATGTACACAGTTTGTATGATAAAAAGTATTCAAAATTTCACATAATAATGTTGATGTTTATATTTTGTTGCTCACTTACATTTACAGCTATCAAAATCGGATGAGCATAATGTTGTCCTCCGCAACATTCCTGTAGAAGCATCAGGACAATTTAAATGTGTCGTTACTGCTGAACCTACTTTCGAAACACTACATGCAACTTCACAACTCACCGTCGTTGGTAAGCAGTGTATTTATTATATTATACGTATTTTGTATGAAAATGATTTTATGTAAAAATGTTTCAGAAAACCAAAAATGATTTTGTAAAATATTTTTACTTGTATACTGGGTCGTTAGGCCACCTTCAATTGAAGGCAGTGACTTTTGTAATAAAAGTTTTCTCTCTCTGTGTATATATACTAACGAATTTATTTTGTGTTATAGTGTGTGAATACCTAGTTAATACTTTGTGTCTTCTTTTTTCCTTGTGTTTTTAGGCATCATTATACATTAGGTATTAGGATTTTATCATATATGAAAACACCAAACACATTATAACACAATGGATAGATCAAAAACCCCTGACAGGGGTATTCAAGAAATTTCTTTTGGTGGTTTTCAAAAAACCTTGGGAAGTATTCATATTGAGAATAGTACTAGAAATGGAGAAAAAGAAAATAGTAATCCATATTTAGAAACTCAATTAGTACATGATTTGAAGAAAGAAGTATCAGATTTGACAGGACGATTATTTGAGGCCCGAAGTTCGAGAGATGCTGCACTTCGGAAAAATGTACAAATGCAAGAAGAACATTTAAAATCTTTGAGACAAATGCAAGATATTATATCCAAATTGGAATCTAATAATAGTATGCTACAAAAGGAACGAGATGTGGATACTTTTTCTCAACTTCGAGAACTTGAACAAGATGTAGAAAAAGTGAGATGTGAGAAAACAGATTTGAGACTCAGGATGGACAATTTGGCTAAAGATAATAGTATCAAAGATGAAAAAATTAATGAATTAAATCAAGTAATCAAAAAATTGGAAAGCTCCTATAGACATCTTGAAAATCAGGTAATTTTATATTTTGACCTTGTTTATTTTTATTTGTTTTGACAATATATGTTATATGTTACATGTTATATTATGCTGTAGTATGTAGTATGTCATGTCTCGTTGTTTGTGTACAATAATATATAACATTTAACACATTTTAATATAATACAGCTTATTAAATATTATCTTGTTGTTGTTGTGTAAAACATTTACAGTAAATGTATACCATTTTTTAAATGATGGGTTACTTATAAAGTATAATCTTGGGTGTATTTTTTAAATAGAAAGCAGATCTTTTGGAGAGTGCAAGTGAACAGAAAAGGAGAGGACAAGAGTATGAAATGCAAAAAGGAGCTTTTAATGTTCTACAACAACAACTAAGTAAATGTGAAGCATCATTAGAGAAAACTAAAGATGAATTGAATGAAGAAAAAATGAGATGTAGAGATTTGGAACGAATGTTGGCTTCTGTAGAAAATGAACTCACAACATTTAAAGTTGATGTGAGACTTTTAACCAGAGAAAAAAAAGAACTTGAAGAGAAATTAAATCATGAACTTTCATCATCAAAATCATCTCGTGATAAATTCATTGATGCCCAACAAACCAAATTAAAAGCTGAAGAAAATGTGAGAGAACTTGAAAGAAAAATAAAGGGTATTCAGAAAGAATTGGAAGAAAAGACTAGTTTATGTAAAATTAAAGACCAACTTATTCAAGAAAAAAATTCTCAACATCAGACACTTCTTACTGATCTCCAAAAAGTTAAAAAAGGTACCTACAACATATTATACAATATTTGTATATATTATATATTATACTACATACCTATTACTTATACTTTTTGTTACTTGTAATTATGTAGTAAGAATATAAACAACATTAGTAACTCTAAAATACTGTTGTTCTTTGAAAATCATAATAATATACAATGTACAATAATATTGTTGCAGAAACTTTAATGAATTTTATTTTCTTGTTTCTTTATTTTTTATAGAATTGGAAGAGAGTAAAATTACATCTAGTACTAATGAACAGTACAAAGCAACATCTACACAACTTGAACAAACAATCAAAGATAAAAATCGTAGTTTGGCTGAAAAGGATAAAAAGATAGAGAAACTCCAACATAGTGCAAGTGATTTGAAGAAAGCAGTCATTCTATTGGAGAATCAATTAAAAGAATTTGAGGAATTATTCTCTCAAAAACAAAATGAACTAGAGTCTGCTATTAAAATTAGGTAAGTACATACATGTATAATATATATAATGAATAATAAATCTTAAACACACATTTAAGTGGCACTTGTGTATGTGATATTGTAAATATGTAAAATGTACACGGTTCGCTCAATAAATATGTGTAGCGGATAATGGATAATGTACAAAAGTTTTATATTTTATGTTTTAGCAGCAATGTTTAGTAGACAGTAGACATTGATTTTTAGTTATTAGTATTAAGTATTTATATTTAATTATGTACTTTTTATCAATGCATCCAGTTATTTTTGTATGTATGGGCATATATTTTATATTTTACAGAACAAAAGCTGAAGCAGACTTGTCAAATGTTCGAGATGAACTTCGTCAAACAAAAATTGCCTTAAATGAAGTAACAAGTTTAAAATTATTTACTGAAAAGAGATTAGCTACGGTTGAGACTTCCCTTCATAGTGGAGAAATGGAAAAACTTAATGAAATTCAAAATTTGAAAACTCAAATAGTCGACCTCAAAAGAAGTAAAACTTTCCTTGAAGAAAAAATGAGTGACTTGTTAGACCGTCTTGACTCAGTACAAGTGTCCAAAGATCAATTAACACAAGAATTACAAGCATCAAAACTGGAAATCAAAAAGAGTTCTGACAATTACAAATCTGAAAATATTCTTTTAAAAGAGGAAAATACTAGAATATTAACCGAGGTATGTGTTATTTAAAATTTAAACAACAATATTAAATTTGCTAAATAATGAATAATAAAGGTATCATATCTATCTTATGACCATACTATATTATACTGGTTCAATATAATGCACTAATGATTTCATGATGATTTTTTCTTACACAGATTATGAAGCTGAAAGAAGCAAATAGCCAACTCAAAACAGCTCTGGAACAAGCAATATCAAAATGTGAAAGTTACAAGGAAAAGTAAGTAGTTTGGTTTGATAGTTTTATTTTATTCTCCATTATGTTTTGATATACTGATTACTGATGAACGTACTAATGCATACTTAAAAAATTACAGCAAAAGATCTTCTTGAAAACAGAATTATTTTTAGCATACAATATGTATATAAATTATGTAGTATGTAGTACGCTAGGGAACAGAATATGTAATATGTAAAAAAGAAATATAAAAATATTCATGTTATTTTTATTTTTTTACAGATTAGAATCAACCAGTGAAGATTTAGCTTTGTTAGAAGTTGGTATAGCTGAAAAGGAACTTCGTTTTCAATCAACAATAAATCAACAAATAAAATTAATTGAACATTTAAAGCAACAAAATGATTTGATGTCAGCCAAGAAGAAAAAGAATTTTGCAGAAAAGTTATTTACTCGAGATCATCATCATCATCATCATAAAGAAAATAAAGAATCATCTACTCCTCTAAGTCATTTGACTAAGGTATATCTAATCATACTTAATATATGTTTTTTCTAAATTTTTCGTACTATATGAATTTTAAAAAAAAATAAGCATAATAATATGATGTGAGTTGTACTTCATGAATTTAGACCTTCATTTACTTATATATGTTGTGTATTATTCTGTTCATAAATAACTATTTGTAGCCTATTCCTGCTTCAACACCAAGAAGATTGATTCAAGAACACAAGGTAGTAAAGAACCTACAAGAAGAAGCAGCTCTTCTTAAAAATCAATTAGCACAACTTCAGAATTTAAAGGAGGTTGGTAGTAATGAAATTGAACAGAATGAAACCGATGAAATTGAGGATGAAAAAATTAAAGAGACTGGAGTTCAAAAAACTAGCATTTTTCAAGATGAAGGAAATGATAGATTGGATGTAAATTGTGTAAAAAGTTTATTCAGTAGTGTCTTCTTATTTGGGTGTGAACAAGGTTTATTTTCAAGAAGAATAGCTGAAGATAAACCCAGTAATTATGTGGTAGAAATTGGAGGTTGTGGACAAGTTTACCAAATTGAATTTATCACCTCTCTCAATTACGCTATTCTCATTGAAGGTTAGTTACAAAACTACTACTACTACTACTACTACTACAATTTTCGAATCTTATTTAACATTTTGATTTTGTATGTGTAGTCATCTTTGTGTGTTACCTATAAAAAAAAGCATTTTTAAAAAATGTATATATCAAATATTCTATATTCTGGATGTATAAAGTAGAAGTGGTTAAACTATAAATGAATTAGATTAATTTATCATGATGGTTGTTTGTTTTTTTTGCTTTTAAATTTTATTTTGTACATACAGGAAAGGATAGAAAATTAGCATTGGTTCATTTAAGTTTACTACGTGCGTGTGCAGAAGCTGCAGCATGTTCAAAACCTAAACTCAAAGTACAATATATTGGCGATCTCAAAAATTGTCATAGTTTTCAAGTTCAAAAGACTGCGGATAGAGGAATTTTTATTGTAGTTGCTCTTCAAAAGTATTTAAATGTCGTATTTTGGGAAAAGGATGCATTTGTTGTACGTCATCGTCTTAAAACTCCAGATACAGTCACCTGTATGTTGGCAACACCAAGCTCTGTTGTTTTTGGTTGCAATAAAATTTTTGAGATGGATATAAAGAATTACACAATGGAAGGTAATCATCATAATTGAATAGCACTATTGAATAGTTGCACATTTAAAGTTATAATATGAAATATGTAAGTACAATATCAAATATTGATTATGAATGCTGAATCAAATGTTTATTTTGATATTCTATTTATTTTAGAATTTATGGACGAATCTGATGAATCCATGATGTACGCAATGTTGGCTTGTCGAGAGTCTTTAAATTATCCAGTGGCTATTTTAGACGTCAGTAAAAGTAATATGACACCAGGAGCAGTTCATTTTAATGTTGAATATCTTCTTTGCTTCCCTGACTTGGCTATTTTTGTGGATGCTTATGGACGTCGAACACGTTCAGAAGATATTCTTTGGTCTAAACTTCCGTTAGGTGTTTGTAAGTATTTAATTTTTGTTTTTTTTTTGTTTCTATGATAAAAGTGTGAAACATTTTTTGTTTCTTTACATAGATGTTATCATACGAACGTTAAAATGACAGCTTTTTTTTGACATTTTATGAGTTTACAAAACTCTACATTGCGAAATATCCATTATTTAATTTTGTTTTGTTTACTTTACATTTATAGTTTATTCACACCCGGATCTCTTTGTTATTCACTTTAATTCTGTGGAAATTATTCCCATCCGACCAACAAGCTATACCAAAACTCGTATCATTGAGTCATTAGACTCTGTTGGAGATGAAGTTGTGGACATTCCAGATTCTAGATTTATTAGTTTACCAAATGCACGATTTTTGGGTAACTCGGAAAAATCAGCTGCCTTGATTGTAGGAAGCTTGGCAAAAACCAAATTCGAGGTACATTTATTACAAATTATAGAATTTCTTTTGTGTAATAATTATTCTGGTTTTTTACAGTAGAATCTCTACTTTATATACTATGTACTTATTTTTGTAATTTATAATTTACTATATATTTACCCTTTTTTCATAATTAATTTGTTTCATGTATGCTTAATAATATTTTCTGTTTTTGTTATAGGTTTTTGAAGTGGAGACGACAGCTAATTGTGTCTAGATCATACCAACTACAATAATTTTAATGTAATAGTACAACTACAGACACGTTTATGAAAGATTCGCTCCACAAGTCCTTTTTCATTTCCCTTTGACAGCGCAATGTTAATATTTTCATACCTTTATGTTTTTAAGTTTTGTAATATTGTTTAATATTATTATGATGTTTTTATTTATATTGTTTTTTTTTATTTAAGGTTTTGTTTTTGTACTTCAAGTTTTTAAAATCAATATATATTTTGTTTATATATAATGGTTAGTTTATGTATCCCTTGATAATAGATTGACTGTAACCGTAAGGTTCATCGTAATGATATTCTAGCGTCAATATTGTACAATTTTTATATTTTATTATCGTACGTACTTTGGTGATTCTTCACCATTCAGTCTTCATCAGTAATATAATATCTAATATTTTATATTTTATTGTATTTTATACATTCCGTTTAAAAAAATACGCTTTATCCTGTTGTAGTCGTCACAGATAATATGTTGCAAACTTTTACAAATTCCAGTGTACAAATTATTCATTATCAATTTTTGTTTTATATTTATGAAAAGAAAAACAAGTATTACCAACATATTATGCCTCATGTATACAAATGAGATATAATTTTATAAAATATAAAAAAAACATCCCAAGTGCATTTAATAGTAATAAATTATAATGATTTTTGTACTTTAAATAACAATGTAATATAATTCAAAAGGTTTACAGTGTTTGTTTTTGTTTTTCACTTTTTACGGATAGTATAATACTTTTCATATAATATGTTGCATTATTTCTAGCTTCTCCTTTGTCCATTTATTTTTGTTCATGGTGAATGCTGAACGTTTTTTCAAATCTCATTAGTTGAGGACTTTTACATGCCGTTCAACGGCAACGGTTGCTAAGGAACGTATAGATCTAAACAAAAGTAGTATTCTGAATTCTGAGTGCAGCATTCCATATTGTATTGATCATTTCATATACAGAAGATTTTTTATTTTGTTTATTATGTTTTGTTGACTTTGTTAAAAAGTTCATTTTCATTTTATATTGCTGTTGAAATAATAGATATTAGTGAAACCTTAGAGTACATATAAATATTTATATATACTCTAAGAGTGAAACTTACCTAGTCGGAACATAAAGAGCATTTTTACGTCTTTCTATAAAAGCACGTGAAAACTGAAATCAAGTGACGATCCAGGTAGATAATACAATCACTTACTTTCATTGTATACAAGAAAAACATTCTTCTTTACTAATTTTGAACGACATTATATCATGATACATTTCTTTTAAATGGTATTATCAGGATGGCGGATGAAGTTTTAGATAAGGGTGGTCTATATTTGGACGAGTTGACGAAAACCTTGAGAGTTTTACATCCAGACCAACATCAAGTTACTCAAGATTTAATTACGGAATGTGAAGAGTATTTACAAGGTGCAATAAACCATTCCAATTTATATTTATGTATATATCCATCACTACGTTATTCTAAATAAATACTATGCACTGGTATGCCTTAACATGATGCGTACTTAATTCATAGGGTTGTACATTGAAAACTAATATTATTATGTCCATTTTGTAAAACAAATATTTTTTGCAGGAGCAAAAGAATTTCAAGAGATGGCCAAGTCATTTATGGAACTTTTGTCAACAATGTCAGATACGGCAGATCGAGAGAGAATGGATGTCATTGGGAAAAGGAGTCGTTTACTCACGGTCACTTCAGATAAGCATGCATTACACCAAAGGATGGAAGCTTTGGTTAATGAAAAAGAAGCACATCTTGAAAGATTAAAATTATATCACGAGAGTTTGAGTCGCGTGGAGCAAGACCAAGAAGATATTGTTCTTAGATTGAAAAAATGATTATTACTATTAGTGTTTAGTGTGTTGTATGACATAATAGTTAATAATAACATATCCATTTGTTTTGAATTGATGCATTTTACTAAAAAGTACAAAATCAAAAAACGATTTCAAAGAATAAAAATCTTTTTTTTTATTGAAACTTTAACATTTGCTCCCTTCTTTTCTGAATAATTTTATGTGCCACGAGTCGACATTTATGAGTAGTTCTACATGACTTTCAAGATTTTTACAAAGATTTCATATACATATCTAGGTATCTATGTTCGGATTCCAGAATGTTCTCAATTTTGCATTTGTTCTTTTGCGATTCTTTTATTAATTCATCTCTCAGTTACTGAAGAGGTTGACCACACACACGTGGACAATGGATATCCTGTATTAAAATATTCATATTATACTCTCAGAATGTCAAATACATACTTATTATATCCTTCATGTTACATGTAACTTTCGGAATTCAGGTGCACAAGAGAAAGAGAAAAGTAAAAGTCAACGGAGAAAGTTTTACAACTGCGTCGAGACTTTTACAATACTTTAGTATAGTGATGAAGAAGCTTCCACAATATAATATTCTGTTCATATATTGTCGTTGGAAGTATTAATCATGGCTTCCGATGTCCAAAGGAACTCACCTTTCAACCCAGATGTTTCAAAGAAATGGGGTCAAAAAGCATTAGAATATGCCCCGTGTCGTTCGGACGCATATTAAAAATCAGTCATTCAAGGTAATTTGGTAAATGTCCACTTTTGAAATTTGGAATTTCCAGTTTTCATTTGAAAGTCCAACTGAGCAACATTACCCAATTCTTGCTGTAAAAAAGGTAAAATATTTTTTATACAGAACTACCATGTTTTACACAAACATAGTAATATAATTGTTTTTAGCAAGGGATATTTCTATTTTGTAATTTTCTATGCTACTTGTACGTAGTTTACAATAAACTAACAATCAGGCATTTTTGTGCATTGTACATTCAGAACTAAAATTCTTCTACGACTCCTTTTTCTCAGCATCTTTCTTCTTTTACCATGTTGAAAATTGTACAAAACGTTTAGATATTAAGTTGAGTAATGAGTAAACATTACATTTTCACCCACTCATCACGGTTTTTTTTCAAAGCAAAGTCTGTATGAGTTTGTACACAATAAATAATAATATAATATACATATTACATATACACAAAAATCTGCAAGGTATTGAAAAATCAGATTCCCTTCGCCTTTGAGAAAACCTGCAGACTGTTAAATTCAATAAGGAACAAATTGAAAAAGGAAAACACTTTAGAAGGAAAATCAGTGTATTTTATAATAATAATATAGAATAGAGACCTACCAAACACTTTGAGTCGCAAAGCTCGAGAACTTGGAGTACACCAGCGAAACAGATCAACAGGGCGAGAGAGAGAAAAAGTTGAGATTCAGGGAAAATAAATACAAATTCAGACAGTACTGTAGAGAAAAAAAATAGAGAAATAATGTGCAAGGACGTTTTCCCCTTTTTTTTATGTTGTAGGCTATAGGTTGCAAATATAAAGTATTGGAAATTGAAGGAGACAATCAAAACAGCTAGTAACTGGAAATTACAGAACTTGAAGGACATTGAGATTTGAGATACAAGAACAATACAAAGAAGAAAAAGAAGAAGAAGAAAAAGCATCTGAGCAGAGACCAAAGCAATAATTCCAAAAAGTAAAGTCAAGCCAGCCAGAGGGTTTCTTCAAATCTATTTGGTTGTGATTGTGGGTATAAATCTTTTGTGAGTAAGAACGGCGACGTGTTGATCGAATTTCTACAAAATGACTTCATTCAGTCTCGTAAGAAGACTTGTAATCATCTTAGTGTTTGCTCAGGTCTGCAAACTCTTCTTTTTTTTCTATTAGCTCCTTTCCTCTATATACTTGTGTATGATGTATATCTATGATATGAAATCCGTACATTAAATACAACATATTATATGTACAATGTACAATATACAGAAGTATTTAGTGTTTATATTGAAAGCCAAAAGTAAAATCACTGCTTGTCTCTGTGTAGTGTGTAGTAATGTGGAAAGTGTTTCAAATATGTACCTTATATTAAAGGATCTGTTTTTTAGAGCGGTGGTAGATTCTATTTTGCTGCAGCAGTCAATTTTTCTCCATTTCTTTTGATTTCTTTTACTTATTTTCCTCATTTTTCTCAATACCTCAACTAATGAAGATGCACGTTTGAGTTTTGAGTTTTGAGTCGTCGTTTGAAAGAAGCCATATTCAAGCCAGTTTCATTCACGTTCCGGAGCTTTTCAGTAGCAGAGGTGTGGTTATCGTACGAACAAGCTGTATCGCTACTGTTATATTAGAAATCGAATTACAGTTTTGTAAATTTCATCAAACCAACATTTATTTGTGTTTTGTATAGTTTTACAAAACGTTCCAAAGGTGAACATTTTATAGAGTGAACAATAAAAAAGTAAAACAAAAAATAAACTATTCGATTTCGAAACATCGCTCTGCCAAACGACGACTCATATCACGTCATTCTGCTTTACATTATTTAATTTACTATCCTTTCTATAGTATGGGTTTTTAGTGTTCCAAATGACAAGATGATAACATTTTCTCAGTTTCGTTATAGATTTAAAATGTTTAAAATTCATGATTTAACAGATTGGACTTGCTGCTCGAGCTCCAAAACAAATTCAACATATTTCCAGAGAAGATGCAGAGAAGATGTTAACAGAACGGATCATGTCCGTGAGTAAGGAGCAATTAGGGAAGGGAAAAGCTCAAGCTGCTAAGAAGCTGCAGGCAAATTTTCTGAGGGTAAATATGGTCAATCATCAATAATCATTAATGATGCACATCGAATGATCAAGTTATTTTCATGAACTTTGCTCTACATGCAAATTACTTACAAGTTTAAGCTTACAAGTTGAAAGTTGAATTTTGCCTCGTAGAACAACCACACAAGTCAAATGTGAACGCAAAATAAGATCTTAAGTCTTTTCACGAGGCAGTTTACGTAGTTGTAATTAAAAATGCATTTTTGGATGGTCAAAGTATGATTTTTATTTTATTTTGTAACATGTAAAATGCAGGCTATGGGAACTTTTACAAGAAAGAATGTCAAGGAGGTCCCAGCTGATGTCCGGGATTCTGCTAAAATGGTGACAGAAACGTTTTACTTTATGAAGTTGGTTATTTTCTATCATTCACATGATATATTATGCATATATTATACATTATTGATTATTGACATTGATTTCATAATCTGTGTCATAGATTGTTCAAGCCGTGAAAAGTGGCAAATTGAATGGTGCATTTACAGAGAGTCTTCCAGCAATATTGTCTCATGTTTCAAACCAGGCAAGTTATAATTATTTTAATGTTCTGAATTCTGAATGTAAAACAGGTAAAAAATTGAGTCAAGGCTCAAGTCATTTGCCTTCTGTCAAATATCCATAAAATATGCTTTTGAGCACATTCCTAAAATAGCACTTTTCACAGTCCTTTCCGTCCGTTTGTAGGGAACACAGAACACAGGTTAAGCGGTTGAGGATGGAAGGAAATCCAATCTCAAAAGGTCAAGTCTAAAAATAATAGTGTATAGTTCAATAGCTCTATTCAACTACCGAAATTGTATAATGAATTATGCAATCAATATATTTAATATTCTACTTTTGTACAACTATTGTGAATTGTGACAGATCAATGTAGAAAAGTACTGACGTCGCCCTTTTGTACTTTCTACATTGATTTGGGACAAGAGTCTCATATCATGCTTGCTGAATCTTGAAACTTGAATACTGATTATTTTAGATTGCACACTGCAGACGTTTTAAAGTACGTTGGAAATAGTCTAAAAATATGGTGTTTTTTCTTCCCGACCACGAAATTGTAGCTCGTAGATTTTGGGTTCTTTTTTCTTTTACACTGAAAATACCACTAGACACTAGAAGGAAAATATCGAAAAGCGGTTTTGATATCTTTAGATATTTGATGCAGAGTCATTAGTTTGGCTAGTTGTTTAATTTATCAGTGCCTGTGCCTCGTCCCCTTTTCTCTATCTGCAATCTGTGTTCTGTGTACTTAACTTTCATTTACATTTACATTGGCACTCAGCTCACAATTCAGTATTGACTGTTGCTTCTTGCTTCTTGTGTATTGGCAGCCTTTGGATATTTACTTTCTCCACGCTTTATTTGCTGATAGCGTCTCCATTTCTCCTCAATCCTCAATATTTAACTTGTACGTACAATATATAAAGTCCTTGTTCCTTTATTTAAGAACTACGTTCTTATAGGATATCTTTCGCACCGATTGGCCTTCTGAGTTTTGAAAGGTTGAAAGTTGAGAAGCTCAGACTAATTAAATTGTAATAATATCAATGTAACAGGCAAATCCAGCTCAACAGCTCCAAACTATTATAAAGGATTTAGTTCCTCGTGCTCCACTTGAGTTGAAGGTAGAAATTTCCTACACAATTTAATGCCTATTACTATTTATTATTACTATTATTATTATAAAAAGCATTTAGCTTCAAGTGATTTTCTCTTGAATCTTGAATCTAATACTACAAGAGCCAAGATAGCTTGCAGTTTGAAAAATAAAAGGATATAAGACATAATGACTACTGAATACACACGGGCTGTTGAATTTTGAATAAAGAAGTTGCTAATTACAATTTTTTCTCATAATATATATGGTATTATATAGGGCCCGCTTGACGGAGTTATGACCTTCTTGAAAGCAAATCTTGCTGGTGTGAACAATCTCATGACGAAACTTTTGAGCGGAGCACCAAATTTACTCAATGTACATATAATTTTTGCATTTTGACTCTTTTTAACTATACTAATATAAAAAATTATGCTGTTTTACATGTAACAAGCACATTCATAATTTTTTATTGATCTGTATATTCGTTTAGGGAGTTGTTTCGAGTTTAGCCTCAACACTTGGAGGAGTTAATTCCGCAGTGATGGGCTCTGTAGAGTCATTAAACTCCATGGTATTTCATATTTTATACTCTGCGCAGCAAGGAACAAATCTTAAAATATCATAATGTATGATATTTTAAAGTTTTACATGAATTGACTCTGACCTTTTCTCTTGTATTAGGTTGGAGGGTTGCTGTCAAACCTCCCGGTAAACGGACTTTTACAAGGAGGAGCTGGTGGTGTTTTGGGGGGTTTGGGAGGAGGTTTACTCGGCCGATAATAACAATAATGTGATTATTCCACAGAAAGTTTCAGTATATTTAAGTTTTCCATATTTATCATATTATTATGTCCAATGTACCTTGTTGTAATACAAAATATAAGATGTTTGGAGTTTGAATTTTGGAGTTTAGAGTTTGGAGACAAACAGCTTTTATGAATTGTGGTACAAAAAAACAAAACACTTCTTGTAATATATATAAAAAAATATAGAAAGTTTTATCATAGTTGATTTTTATGAAAAAGTCCCCGTTGCCATCGACCTTGATGACAGGTCGATGGCGAATCTACTGTCTACTGACGCCTGAAATGTGTCTATATGTACTCTGTACATAGAATTTGCATGTATATATAAAATATAAAACGTAAATACTTGTTTGTAGTTTTGAATTTCCAGAATGAAACAGATAAAGTGCTCTAAATTTGGTAGTTGGAAGTGACCGGGTATATTGTATATATTATGATAATATAATATTATTATATGTAATATCTTATATTATTTGCACGATAACAATGATCAAAAAATGTACGGCCATTATATTTTACAAGTAGAAAATATTGAAGATCAACTATGATTGAAGTATCAGTAACCAACTAAACTCTGGACTCCAAGCTCCAACCTTCAAGCTCCAACCTTCAAGCCAATTTTATTCAGAATTCAGAAGTTTGTCCCACTAACCACCATCTGCAAACTTGGCAGTAAATTTAGTAATATGTAATATGTATTCATAACAATATAATATGTAATGATAAACAGTAAACGGTAGTAATGATACAGCATACACCATAGAGTATTACACCTCAAACTTTTCAACTTTCAACCCTGGAGACTTCTTGCTTCATACTTCATATGTCATAAACATATTGTATCTTGTATGTTTTGTATATGAAGCAACGGTTTGTATTTTTAAATTGAAAAATATACAAAATACAGAATATAGAATACAAAATGATGTTGAGAGGAATAAATGAAAGGAGAGAAAATCACACATGCATTGCACACATGGGACATGAAACATGAAGTATCACTTTACAATTTCCAATGTATCAAGTATAAAGAATCAGTCCTGAATTGTCACCACTCACCACTCGCCAATACACAATACACAATGCAAGATACAACATGGCATACAGCAGAACGTATAGAGTATAGAGACCTAACAACAACGGAACACAAAATTCAACACGGGTAACGACAACACTACACGATACACGAGTATCTATCCATAGTCCATATACACATTACACATGACAACCGTACAAAAACTCTCAAGAGATCCTTAAGGAAAAAACGTTGCGTTTCTGAGTTTGGAGTCTTGAGTCTTGAGACTTGAGACTTGACTCTTGAAAGTGAAAGTGAAAGTAAAACATGTGGGATTTTTTTCCTTCATTTATCTTGGGTTTTCTTTACTTTACGTATCATATATTGGTTATTGGTATACCAAGATACCAAGTTGACTCAAGATTGTATACACTGTGCACTGTGCAATGTACCATCATTGAAAAAAAATCAGTTAAACTTCAACTTCCGCCTCCGTGCTACTACTTTCTTGTTTTGCTGCACTCCGTGTAACTTTGATATTGCTGATGGTGTACAATGTACAGTGTACGGTGCAAAAAGCCAAAATGTCTATTTTTTATTTCTGTTTTTCATCTTCAGTTTATTACGTGCTGAAAAATTGTTACTAGAGTTTATTTCAACTAATGAATTGCAGTTTTGAGTAGTAGATTCGAAGATTTTAGAAGGGATAAAAATCCAAATCAAAGACAAAAACGAAAAAGCGAGGCGTATAGACGAATCAATAGTTGACAAGATGACGCTACTACAAATTCTGGACATATACATTCATCCACAATCCACATGGTGTACGCTGTACGATGGACGTTGGACATTGTATGAGTTTGCTACTCACGTAGATTCTAGAATCTAGATTCATCATGCCCCTACATCGTACGTTGTACATTGTACATGGATACATTATAAATGTTTCTATCAATTCATCCATCTGAGCCCCATGGAAAAAGTAACTACAAACTACAAACTACGATCGGTAGAGATAGAGATGAAGTAGAAGATGAAGATACAAGATACACACAAGATTACATTATTACATGGTAGAATTTGTATTTGTACAAGCCCTAGAAATAATATTTGGATCGGATTCGAAATATCTGGAGACTTTGGTCTGACCAGATCAGACCAGACCTGACCAGCTACCAGCAAGCCGTGGAATTATTTTAGAGCATTAGTATCTCAGTCCTGTCTCATCTCAATGCCTAATGCCCAATACTCAATAGCTTGTACGTCGTAGATTGTAGCTTGTAGCTTGCAGCTTTTCTCCTAGAAAAAAAACGAAAACTCAAGTTTGAACCGCTCAGTATGTTTAATGTTTACACAAGCTCATTCAAAGTTGAGGAGAAAACCCCTTTTAGATAACTTACGATGTTGTCCAAGAAGAGAAGGATCTCTCTCTCTCTCTGTCCGTTTTAGTGTTGTGGTGAAAGTAGCTAAGCATAAAATGTACAGCATCAGTGAATACTAAGTAAGTAAGTACCAAGAAAATCTTGTATTTTTTATACCTATAAATTCTTGAGACAAATATCGTTCAACATTTCAAGTTTTTACAAAACTCCAGACTCTAAACTCTAGACTCAAGTCTCAAGGCTCAAGGCTCATGAAAATGCAACATACAAACTGTGGACTGTAGACTAAAGAAAATATATCCAATACCCAGTATACAAGTTTGTTCAACGTTTCTTGTAAATAACTAACTCGGTACTCGCCATGTAATATTATGTATTATGTTTTATGTATCCATACACTAAATTCGATTTTTGTTCTCTTATTTTATTTTCTATACTTGTATATTGTGTACTGTGGTCCTTTCCAATCTTATTAAAAGTCTGGAAATAGAAAGAGAGAGAGAGAGATGCTTATGTAACATTATTACTTTACCTTATGTGTAATGTGTATTCACATCATTACATTCTAAATTCTCAATTCAACATTCTACATATTTATGATGTAATTGCATTTGGATGACGTACGTTGTATGAACTAGAAATAGGATCTCAAAATAAACTACAAAATATTCCAGGGGCAAATCAAAAGAACAGTTGAAGCCCCAAAACACAAAACTGGCCAAATCACTCGTGTATTTTGGATTTTGAATTTTGCTATTTTCTTTTTTGGCATGAAACATTCTTCTCTTTATTTGAACTATATACATTCCACATTCTACGCATATCTACACATTCCGGAAATTTCGTAGTTTTACGAATCATAATAATTAAATAATTAAGTTACATTTAAAGAGCTTGATTAAATCTCAAAATAGTCTCTAATACATGTATATCACCTCATTTTGGGTATTCGACAGGCCAAAAAGGCAAATTTTTATCAAAAATCATTTCAATTAAACACACTTTTATTTGATAAACATACATCAAGTTCATAGCTGACAAACTGTGAGCTGTGGGTAAACCATCATAGTAAAACTTGGATTTTTCCCATTGCGTAGTTTTCGCAGTAGGTATAAGCAAGAAAAATACTAGGGTAAAGAGAAAAGTGGAAAAACATGAGACAGGGAACAAGGAAGTGCTTGGATTCAACATTCTGTTAGACAGTAGACAGCTTTTCAATTCTATCTAATAGTCAGTCTTCAGTGGATGTATAACTCAATTTGGTTACTTGATTCTTCAGCAGCATGAGTTCTACATCTTGGTACAGCGTCACATCAATTCATCGGTTCTTCGTTCTCCATAACCTGTACAGTGTACACTGCACTGTTCATGAATTTGTTCATTTTCTCTTTTTATACAACACTACTATGGTACTACCGACAGCCGAATACCGAATGCCGATTCTGTTGTCAATAACGTATTCAAACATATTCTGTATTCCGCCTTCCGTGTATAACATAGTGAAAAGTGAAAGCGACTGGAAACTGGAAACATGACATTTACATGAAGTCAATATTCAATGCCATTTTCTATTTTCTATAGTCTTCAACCTACAGCACACAGCCTACACATGAATTTACAAGTCACGTTGAAAATCCAATACGACAAATCGGATAAAAGTTACCATACAAAAGAAGAGAGCAAAGAGTAAAGAGTGCAAGGAAAATTGATGATTGATTTATTGAATTACGGACATCCGATAGACTTTATCACATGTAAAATGTACAATGTACCATGTACTAGACTGGAAGTGACGCCGAAATTCGAGATGGAAGGATGTGTACGGCGGTGAAGGACAATAATAATTCTTCGATTTCACCATCATCTGTCCGACTTTTGTCTTTTTCTTCTTTTTCTTCTTTTTCTTCTTTTTCTGTACAGGTACAGATTTGACAGCAGCCAAGAGCGAGAGAGAGAGAGAGAATAAGTGCGTAATGACCACTGACCATTGACCAATGACTTTTTTACAAGGATTTCCACATGAGTGCTCATTCCACATGTTCGTTCCTCGACTAAAAAACCTACGTACTTTTTTACATGGTCTTCGATAAAACTTCTTCACTCAAACAGAAGTATGCTGTTCCTTGTTCCTGGTTCCTGCACACAGGAAGATAAAAATTAGGAGAAATGATCGTATTATCTGCTCCAGATTTACTAGTATTAGGATTAACCTCTTGAGTGATGTTTTCAACTGTACATGCGTATCTATCTACGTTCGATGTTTAACGTACAACCTCGTACTTGGCATTGTATTTTTGAACACATTGTGTTTTACACATACGTGCCATTATACTTTGTACTTTATACTATACATATCAAACACATCTAGCTAGCTTCAATCTTCAATCTACAATCCAATCCGATCGAAAGTTCATTTTGTTACATGATGGGGGGAAACTGAAATGAATTCCTCCAAGTTCTAAGTTGATCCCTCTAACCTCTATTTCAAATGCAACAGTTCATGTTTGATCCATTTGTCAAGTGTCAAGTTACGTGAACTGACTTTGAAATTAGCAAGGAAAAAAGAAGAGAAAAGACTGTGTAAATATAAGAATTAGACATTAGACATGGTTCTCAATCCTGAATTTCAGCCAACTTTGCAACCCCGTGAAGCTGAAAGCTGGATGCATAGTGCATTAGAATCGATTTGGGAAATCTATCCTGTTCCCATCATAAACTTCACAAAGTTTTAAAGATTACGACTACGTAATAATTAATAATAATGAAAATTATAGCCTCTCAAATTGGCAATTACAAGTAGAAAAATTATGAAGCCAAAAATCTTCACTTTTTGGGGATTTTGTATAGCCTTGAAAGCATAAACGCGTCCACAAAGGAGTTCAAAAACATTCCGCTAAATGGCGCCACTACCGAGCTCAGACTTTTTCTGGTAGAGGGGCACTTGCATAGTGCACAGACGGACAAGATGATTTCAATAGTCAGCTTTTCTTCCTACAAATGATTATTTGTACATTCTGACAATTTTTAGGAAGCGAAGCTGAGTATTGTTTTCGTAAGATACGGCTGGCTGGCTGGGTGTGTACATTGGGGTAATGTGAGACAACGAAACTAGCGCCACCTAGCGGGAAAATTTTTAACTAGTCAGCGCCCTCTAGCGGGAAAATTTTCAAACTAGTGGACAAGTTTATTATGCGAAGAATTCTTATACTCTGCTTCGCTTCCGGAGCCTAAAGCATTTATGCTTTGTAGGCGATATAAAATGCTCACGGAGGGAGGATTTTTAATTTTATTACAATGTGGGGAAAACATTATTTAGCTTCAGACTTGAGACAGATGCCTACTGTACGTATTACGCATGTATTTTTGAAAGTACAACGAGAAGGAAAATATTAGTAGTGTATCAATGTTTTCTACTTTAGCTTCTATATTCTATAGGGTCAGCTCGGGAATTTTGACAATGGAAATGTAGAATCTAATCACACGGAATAAAGGAAATAAAACGGGTTAATCCCAGAAGCTCGAGGTCTCTTGATTGGAATGAGATAAAATGAAAATGTTGAATGAATGAATGACTGAATGGATAGATGAGGGAATAACGTCAATATATTGAAGAAAAACTCATTATTCTCCAGATTTTTCCTGTTCTTTTTCTGTTCCTTTCTCTTTCCTCTGGCATCCTTATTTATTTGGAATTTCCAACAAACTTTGGTTTAGTAGCACAATCGATTCTTTGTTGTTTGTAGGTACTTTTTATTTTTTATGGTATACTGATTGGAAGTTTGCAGTTTGCACTACACATTGTACGCGGTGCGCGCAGTGCATACATAATGAATAATGAAGGCAGCCAAGTTTATATCGTACCATAAAAAGGACAAACAATGAATAAGATTGTAGATTCTAGATTCTAGAGATCTCGAGATCTTGAGATTTTTTTTGTCAACCTTGAACTCTAAACTCGATGTAACTTTTCTCTACAAAAATCAAACTCATTAGTCAACTTTCTTTTCAAAAGGTCTGCTTTCTACCATAGCTTATATACACAGTTTACAGAGTTCCATTGAGTTTCATTCACAAACCTTAGACAATTCAGATGCACGTGTAATATTTTTTCAAATAAAACAAACTAATTTTTGTGCTAGATCTTTTAAATCAAATTATCATTTCTCTTCAACTGGATATTTTATATTGTACGTTTTTACATGAAAATTTCAAGTTTTGTCTCAAAATGAATTTTTGTACATACTTTGTCCATTACATTGCATCGTTTCAATTCAGGAAGTTGTTTCACAAATAAAAAGTTACAAGTTACAAAAGGTATAATGATTATTATTATTAATATTACTGTACTGTGGAACAATTTTAGTAGTGAACCGTGGTTCTATTTCTTGTTCTGTTGTACGTCGTAAGTCGTAATTAACATGGACAGGGAAAGCCTTCAAAGCGTTGGATCTTTCTCTTGTTCTCTTCATCTTTCAGCTGAACATTAAACATGGAACACTGAACAGTGTACATTGTACATTGTGCATTGAACATCTAAGAAGAAGATGGAACAGGAAGGAAAAAATAAGAAATAGTGGTAGACTAGGCTACAAAAATAGATCATCAACTACTGTTTTTCATTGCTTTCCTCCTTCAAATATAGAATATAGGTCAGGTTATAGAAAAATCTAAAGGTATGCACTATGCTCTATGCTCGATGTACTATTTTTATAAATTATACATTATACATATAGAAGGGCAGAAGGTGTCTCACGTTTCATCATTTGTTTTATACAGTTTGGAGTTTGGAGCTTTGGAGAGAAATGGACCATTATTAGCAAAGTCAAAGTTAGATTTATAAACATATACATATGTACAGTGTACAGTATATATCAAGTCATTACCGGATTGGCTGTATTCTGGATTCTGGATATTGGATTGTTAAAGGGCAAAAGGTAAAAGGGTAGAATGAGAGAGACGAAGGAAGAGTGTCATCGTTATTGAGTATGAGGGCAAGATCGAAGGTAGACAGAAAGTAAAGAGAATAGATCACCCACACAATGTCTCTACAATCTACTATCTTCAATATACCTACAATATACACATATCAAATCCATACTTGCTCATTGTTCTTGAACTACAAACTACAAAAGTCGCACCGAAAAAAGGGAATCAAACGGAAAATACATATAATCTATAGTATATCACGTATATGGGCTATGGACTACGGACTATGGGCAATTTTTCTGCGTACATCTTTTGCCCTCACTCTTCACTCACTTCTCCCTTTCTATCTCTTTTATTCTTTATTCTGTATTTTGTCTCATATTCTCCATATATATTATATACAAAAGTGAAGCTACGCACTCTGGACTCGATCTTTGATCTACTTTTTACTTGGAAAAAAGTAGTCTGTGAACAATTCCTTAACCAACCTTAAAAAACGTAGACCGTACCATAGACATGACTTTTTATCGTTCAAAGATCAAGACACCCATGTGAAATTTTTTGTTGAAAATAAAGATGACCTGACATTTGACATGTTATAAACTACGAAACAACCACATTCTCTTTGGAGAAATTTGAAATTTCATCAAATTACTTTAAGCGTATCTAATTATTAGTTGGACGATGAAAATGGAAAATTATCTAAAAAACCTCCAAATGTAATCAATTTTACTCCAATTAAACAGGAGTTGTGGGGACTTTTCAAAATTTTCAGTGCATGTGATTGGCAATTTTACTGCAGAAATGAAAATCATAAATCATATAAATATTCCACATGCTACATACTCTATGTATTATTTTCTGAACTCGGATAAATGAACAACATAGAAAAAACGTAATGCTTAACAAATATCGTATGCGGTCAACTTGAAAGCTAAGGCCTAATCGTGTAATAGTCGTGATTAATGCCAATGTGGTGTATTGATTTTGAAGATTCCGACGTCTGTTGGTCTACTTTTTTGCATGTGTAATCCCAATTAGTCAATTAATTTCAACTTTTCAAGTCTTGGTTTTAATAGTGTGCGTCGGTTAAACAGTTGACTTGGCTTTTTATCTCATTACTTTTGACTTTTGATGTTGGATTCTACAGTGATTAAACCTTTGATCTAGAATCTATAATCTAGAATCTAGATCAGCAGACCAAACACTTCTATGGATTTAAGGATTGTGGTTGGAATTCGGATATTAAAATCTAAAGTCTGCAGTCTGAACTCTAAATTCATGATCAATATGTTCAGTGCTAATGGTGTGGTAGATGTGTGGTACATTCTAACAAGTGGCTTGTTCCTTGTTAATGACTGCTTATCCATGCTTCATGCCCAATGCATACCAGAACTTTACGAAAAAGGTACAATTCTCAATATGTGTGTAGTGTGTAGAAACTAGAAGCTAGAAACACAAGTCTGTGCATCACTGACGTATTTGCTGGAAATTGGAAGAACGGAACATTTTTAAATATCAAGCATTCATTAGTGGTATATCGTACATGTGCATCAGAGCATTTACCCCTACTAAAATTTGAATATCAACTCGTTTCGCACATGTAAAGTGTATGGTGTATAATATATAATATATAATATAATATATCGAACACACGTAGGGATACATCGCTTACATATATTACACGTCCTTGTTTGTACAGAAAGTTGCAAGAGCTATTACATTTTAATTTGCTTTAACTCTGGTTATACATGCGATAGAAGAATTTGTTTAAGCCTAAAATTTAATTTACCAATTCCGAATTCCAAGTATTCAAACAACCCCAAAAAGATCCATGACATGCAGGATTGACATATTATAACAGTTTACAGTAGACTGATTGTGACTAAATTAACCACACAGGTGACTGTCCTATCATCTTTTAAGCTATTTCAAGTAAAATAGAAGCTATACACTTTACATACAATAAAACACCGCTTACGGAAGGGGACATTTGACATTTGTAATTCGTCATTCAGGATACAGGATGAAGCCTGGTCAAAATCAAAATCAAATGTCTAAATGTAAACTACTACCGTTATTTATTGTACTCACAGTTAGGTCAGCGCCTTCCATTGTGGATACACATGAGACATGAGTAGGAAAAAAACCATCCATACTTCTTTGCATAGGGAATCAAGAATTTTACTTAACACGTACATTGTACATTGTACAATGTACATGCATTTCTGTATTTTAATACCTCATATTTCTTACACTACTATGAATTTTGTGATATCGATAGATGAAAACAAAAGTGTGAGTCCACATGAACCGTATGCCGACTGTATATAAATCACAGGAGCTTGTAGCACCTTTGCTACCTATCCCATAGTCTATTGTCTTGAGGGCATAACCTTGTAAAAAGGTTGGAATCTACATGTGTAGTCTTATGATGTTTTACCTATAATCTACGACCTTTGATCGGATCGACGCAATTCCTTGAAAATTGAAAAGAATTGTATAAAAGATAAAAGGCTTTCAAGAAACATTTATTTTACAGACATGGGTAAATTAGGAAAACCTGTACAATGTATACTTTATATTTTGTACATGATACATTTGAATATTCTATGATTTATAATTTATAATACGGTTGAGTATACTTTTTTGCTAAACGTAGTCAGCATTCCAGTCACAAAATTAACGGAACAACGGAAGGCTGGTCACTGATCACACATTTCGATATTTGTACCAAAAACCAATGACGTTTATGTGTTTGACACTTGAAAGGAGACAGTTATAAATCCATATTTGCATTCAAATA
Organism: Sminthurinus aureus; assembly: GCA_034698265.1. Lineage (NCBI taxonomy): Eukaryota > Metazoa > Arthropoda > Collembola > Symphypleona > Katiannidae > Sminthurinus > Sminthurinus aureus. The sequence continues at coordinate 2,153 of JAQGBH010001540.1, read as the reverse complement.
CATAAGCATATTCATACTTATAGCTGGCCAGTGGATAGCCCACAACACAACAATCCTCTTTCAAATAATCCTAACCTTCAAAAGTACTGACTCCTTGTCCTCACATGACCAAGGAAGAAGCTGCTTGTACTTATTCCTTTCCATTTTATTTGCCCACGATTATGCCTCTTCATTTCTTTCACTTGCTGTTTCAGTGAAAGGATTGTGCAAACTCAAGTGAGTTACAAGACCTCCAACACTACATTATTTGTGTGTCGGCACTAATTTCTCTGTTGTTTTAGTTAGGTGTGAAACCACGTAATCTTGATTTTTATTTTCTTGTGAAGTTTGGATTCGGGTTTGTCCTCACTCATCCACACACACGATAAGGTGAACTTTAGTTCTCAGATTCAGTCACTGGTATATCTTGTGGAATCATACCATTGATTTTCAGGAACTCGGGAACGGAGAAAATAATCGAGTATATTTCTCTTCATTGATTCATTGACTGGGTTGGATGTTGATTGGAATGGAATGGAATGGAAGGAGAATTGGATTGAAAGGAAAGTGATTGTTGATGAAAGTCCAGAAGGAGAAAAGAACAAGTGACGTGAATGATCACCATCCACCATCAATACGAATGCTTCTCAATTCTCAATAGCATCACCAGATGAGATGTTGTACGTTATGTAGTGGCATCTGTTTAATTGTGTGTCTAGTGTCTAGTGTTTCGTGTTCAGTACTCAAGTTGCTTGAGGAAACTGACAAGTGAGGAGAGAATTCAACTTTTGAAGCGTGAATAAGTGTGTGATAGATATTGTACACTGTACATGTATGTTGTGTGTTGTGTGTGTTGTGTACTTCCGATTGAATTCCGCCTCAAACCGAAACCTGAAAACCGAAAACCACAAACAGGAAAGATAACTTGTGCATGTGCTCATAGTGCTAAAGTGTAGTGTTCAGTGTGTAGTGTGAAAGGAACAATTTTCTGGATAGATTTTGTGCACCGGCCCGAATATAATCAATGAGCAAACCTCTTCTGTCTATACCTTCTACATTCTACGTTGTCCATATCATCTACATTCCAGTCCGTCCTATTTGCTATTCTGGCTCCTGGCTCTTATCTTTCTCTCCACTGACTAACAAATTGTTAATCGTCTATCAATTATCAATGATCAATTATCAATAGTAAATAGTGAATAGTGAAAACTCTTTGAAAACTGGAGCAAACAACCCAGTCTCTTTTTCTCCGTGTGTTTTGGTTTGTTTCAAGGATAAACAGTAAAAAGAGAAAATAAATTAAAACTTGCATTTCAAAATTACTCACAAAGTATGACTGACAAAATGAGTAAATGTCGTACATTAAATTATCAATATTACGCACAGACGAATAGTGAATAGTGAATGAGGCTGAAGTTGAAGATTGGTGAAACAAAGAAGAATCAAAGTGATATTTTGGAAGCTAAAACCTGTCTTATCTTTACCTGCCGCTGGACTGGATTTGGATTTCTCTCATATCAATCATCTCTCATCAATAGTTGTACATTGTACACGTGTGTAGTGTGTAGTAAGCAAAAAACACTGAGGAAGTGGAAAACATCAAATAATCAAGTTTCCTTTTTTTATAGACTTTTCACTTGCAATCCTTGGCTTTGTCAGTTGTGAGTTGTGAGTGCGTGAGTTTTGGATTAAATTAAATTTCAATAGGACTTTTGCCGTTTCCCGTTTTCCTCGGTTTCGTCGGAATGCAGACTCCTAAGGCAAAGGTTTGTTCAACAAATCTACATAATTTTATCTCTGGTCTGTGACGCTTTCTCCTCAGTCGCTCTACAACTTTCTCTGTGTACTGTATAATGTACAATAAAGAGGTACTTTTTACGCTTTACACTTTACACTGTACGCATACCCTCATAAAATATTTCCATTATGTTTGATTTGAATCCAATGATTTTTTTAAATAATGAGACAATTTGTGGTGAGATTTTAATAATAAAATAATTGTGGTCAATAATCTCATGAAAATCTCTACGACTTAATTGTTTTTGTTAAAGGACATCGGACGCAAATAAAGGAAAATTGCACCCCCGTCAGAATGGGCCCAAATTTTGCATAGAGGTACTTTAGACCATGGGGAATAATGTTTGTGAAGTGACTTTAAAAGTGATTGACCCCTT
>JAQGBH010001539.1:0-31616 GCA_034698265.1 Sminthurinus aureus | reverse complement strand
TCAACTTTCGCGCTCTCCATTTATTTGTATGGAGAATTCAAAAGTTGAGGGGAACTTTCTAAAAGAATAGACAGTACATTGTGATGTGTTTCATATGTTCACTAAAGACTCAAGAGAGATAATTGATAATTGTGAATATGCAGCTCCATGTCCCTACCATGTTTTAAGGCCCAGAGTGATTCCGTAGTTTGAAGTATCAAGTACAACTTTTAGTTTATACGGGAAGGACATTTTCTGCTGCAGATGCATTTGTACATTTTAATATAATATAATACCATTCAAATAAGAGTGAAATGTTGAACATTTTTTAAAATAATTACATAAATAACCAAATTTTCAATTGTCATACTTGTGTACATTTGTGATGTCTACAGTCCACAGTGAAACTTGGTGAAAAACTGTGTATATGAATAACTTGTGAATGTTTATTTTGTACAGTGCTTAGAGAGTAGTCCATCAGTTTGAAAATTTTAAATCAAACTATATTTTCTAAAAAATTCTTCTGTCCCATTTGAACTTGAACATAGGAAAGTTACAACACAAATTACCAACTGAATTGTCTATTGTCTATACATATAGCTATATAATTAGTGACAATCTTTACCTGCATGTCCATTTTATAAATACATACATTGTATAATACAATAAAACCAACAGAAGGAAGATGAAGCCATATCTGTCACATAATAGCAACAAAAGTTGTGTACTTTTTCAAAAAACGTTGTTAAACACACAATCAAAACATTGTACAAATCCTCCTCCTGTTATTATTAGTAGACACTCTCATTCTCCTCCTTTAACAAGTGAACATGTACATGAGTTTAATCAAATTCCTGGTCCATTTAGTTTACCTGTAGTTGGAAATATTCCTCTGTATAAACTGGGTAAGTTTTTTTTTGTTTGTCAAAATGCCTTCTTTTTTTTAAATGTATTTGTGACAGGAGATGCTTATGTAATGTAAACGTATAAAAAGTCTCAAGTTTCAAATTCGAATTATGTCTATGGTAAAATATTAGTCCATGTTATGAAAAGTATGAATGATTCTTTTTACAAATATAGGAATCTACAATGTTTTTGAATATCATAAGGTCCTGCATCATTTATTCAATAAATATGGACCAGTTGTGAGGGAGAAGATTGGGAGTCGTACCATCATCCATTGTTACGACCCAGATGATGTTAAAAAAGTTCATAGTGTTGATGGGAAAATGCCTGAAGTCCCACCCTTACAAGAAACCACTCAACTCTATCGACAGAAACGAAATTTCTCATTGGGCCTTGGAAATACGTGTGTTTATATTATTTGATATAATAATTAGTTTTACGACAAATGAAAAGATAACAGTATACTTATTATAAAACAACAGAAAAGCTTGGGAGTTGATTGTTCGGATTAAAATTAGACTCATAATTGATTATGTTTGTTTTCATTTTTAAATAGAAATGGTGAAGAATGGTACAGATTACGGAAGGCCGTTCAACAGATGATGTTAAGACCAAAAGAAGTTTACCATTATCTCCCGCTTGTAGACCAAGTTGCACAAGACTTAGTAAGGAAGATTGATTCAACTTTAGATTCTGATAATGTTTTACATGATCTTCGTTCTGTTGTGGGGAAATGGAGCATGGAAAGTAAATACACACACACATATTTTGTATATACATTATCAAGGTGTCTAAATATTTTTCAACATGAACATAAACATAAACAAAAAAACGGGTGTTTATTTTGTTATTAATAAATAATTAGTCTCTTTCTCCCAATGTAAAAGGTTCTGGAATGGTCTGTTTCGAAAAAAGACTCGGTTGTCTCGATAAAAATGAAAAAATGGCTGAAGAAATGTTAAAAGCAAATAAGGACATATTTGTTATTGGTGGAATTCTGAAATTTTCTGTACCAATTTTCAAATACTTTCCTACACCAAAGTGGATAAAGTTTCTCAAAGCTGAAGATTTTTTCTACGAGTATGTAGAAATTAAGTTTTTTGCAGCACAAATGTGTAAAAACCTATAAACAAATTAATAGGACTAAGTTTAAAGTTGTATATTTTTTTCACTTTTTTACAGAAATGCAACAAAATATGTGAATGATACAATAGATGAAATCCAAGAATTAGTTCATAAAGGTGAATTTAAGGATGACAAATATAATTTCCTATCGTATCTTCTGGCACGGAAAGAACTCACAAGAAAAGATGCTACAATCATAACTCTATCACTTTTTGCCGATGGATTGAGTACAGTATGAAACATATCAAAGAAATAATAAAACTTATCAATAATTTGAGCACTGAGCATAATTTGTATCGTTTTGACTTCTGGTTCAAATTTCTCATAATCCGTCCATATTTTTTTTACAGACAACTCCTAGCCTTATATTTAATCTTTATTGCCTGGCAAAAAACCCTCATGTACAAGAAAAAATATATCAAGAAGTGAAAACTCATCTACCAAAAGATGGTCCAATGACTTTAGAATCCCTAAATAAATTACAGTATCTCAAAGCAGCAGTGAAAGAAGCATTTCGGTAAGTATTAGGTGGTCCTCACTAACTAAAATTACACAACAATTCGTACAATGTGTACAGTGTACACTGATTCAAGTATACAGTCAAATAGTGTAAGTATTGACAATGATTGTTGATAGTGATGTTGAAAACCAAATAAACCATTTATATTTTATATCAACAATGAAAAGAGCAATTAATCAAATATTTTGTTTTGGGAAAAGTTTGTATCCTATCGGTACAGAAACGTCAAGAATCATTGCGTCGGATCTAGTTTTAGGAAATTATAAAGTACCAGCTGGGGTAAGTTGAGAAAGTTGTTATACGGAAATGAAAAAGGCAAATCAAATGAAAGCAAACTATTATCATAAAAAAAATTCAAATATTAAGCTGTGTTGAATTTATATATTTTTCTTCTAGACACATGTTGACCTCAATCAGTTTGTGCACTTCAGATCTGAGAAATATTTCCAGGATCCTGAGGAATATCAACCCGAAAGGTATGTTTTCATTGCATTGCTGTTACATGTGTATGTGTGTAGAAAGTAGAGAGTTGGGAGGAATTAGAATGAAACATGAAAAGTGCTGCGTTTTATGTGTGTGTACAGTGTACACACACACAGTATTCAAATATCAAACAGAACTACTTAAAAAGTTATGCTCAGTAGAATATGTTAGATCAATTGTATTCCTTTCTTTTCTACTGTCTACAGGTGGTTGCGGGAGACAAACAATGAAGTTGCTATTCACCCATACTTGCTGATCCCATTTGGTCACGGAACGAGAATGTGTGCTGGTCGCCGATTTGCTGAACAAGACTTATACACGTCAATTGCCAGAATACTTCAAGTATTCCGTGTGGAAAATTCTGATCCAAATTACATTATGGAACAAGAATACAATACTCTTCTCGTCCCCAAAAATCCACTTCATCTCCGATTTATTCGAAGGGACGGATAATTTATGATATACTAAAATAGGTCAAAAAAATTACTGCAACTAAAAAAATAAAGGATTGTAAAAGCTGTACAATATACATTGTACATGAATGAAATGACCTATGAACAATGAACACCTAAATAGTGACATGTGATTTTAAAAAATAGACATGAACAATGAACCGACACATTACTTTAAACTTTAAACTGATAACAAATAATAAAACTTGTTATACTTTATAATCTTTATTGTAATTAAATATATTAAAGATTTTAGTAATCACATGGCTGGAAGTGTACAAATAAATTTTTTACAGGTAAATTCTCTCTCTCTGTTGTCTCATATTTTACATAATGCAAGTAATTACACATTATATTATATATATTACAATTCATAATACCAAACAAATAAAATAGGTGTGTATTTATAATTTATACATGTATTTTATTTAGACCACAGCAACATTTATATACTTATTTATGTCATAATTCAACTCTTCCTTTTACGTATTGTACACTGTACACAAAAATATCGTATGTGTGATATGTGATTAATTGTATGACAATTACGAAACTGTTACGATTACGATTTACTATATTTCACGTAATTATTAGATATATATATTATTTTTAGCTTTTAGCAATGAAATATAAAGTCTTATGGATATTTCAGTTTGACGTTTGACAGATAATTCGGAAAAATTTTGAGACCATAATATTACACAAACTATCAAACATATTTAGCGAGTTGTGTGTGTGTGTTTTTCAGTTACCGCTATAATCTGCAATCTACAGCGAACCTCGGTATAACACATGTACTAAAATACCGAGAATCTAAACTAAATATATTACTACATAATAGGAAAAAGATATAGGATTGAGAATTGAGAATACACAGATCAATGAACCCATACTATTTATAGTGTAAATTGTACATATAATAATTATTATTATTATAAATGCAAAACTTAATCCCTTTTGTTTTCATAAATACTTGCACAATATGTACACTGCATATTTACATGATGCATATTTTTTGGTATCATTTCTACATTTTAGTTTTTAGACACTGACTTATGGCTGTCAAAACACATATACTTTACAAGAATAATTATTATGATCTATGATTCCTTTTTTAAAGTGTGACATGGAAACTTTCTCTTTTGTATAGCTGCTATATTTCATATTTCAATGAGGGAAATTGATTGATTGATTGAATGATGGATTCATGAAGAAATATGACCACCATGACCACCATTTTGTCTGAGTCTTTGTTTCTTTGCAAATTCACAAGCAACTTTATCCCAATGACGATTTTCCAACGTTTCCAAAACACTGGACATGTCATTACTCGGTAATGTTAGGGGTAAAGTGACTTGAGGGAGATCTTGAAGTTTTTTATCAGATGTAGTAAAAGGAATGGACTCTAATGGTAGGTAAACTTCTCCAATGAAATCGTTACGACCAAAAAGATCTTTATCTTTCACAGACAAGAATATCAATCCACCAAATGCCATTTCTTCGGGTGAGAGGGGGATGGAAAAAGTCTCATCAAATAGTGGAAATAAAGTCTTTTTCTTAACTTTTGTCTTTTTTGGTGGGATTGGATAAATATCTTGTGGAGCTAATTGGATTTTGACAAATGGATCACACTGACCATTGGAATCAGTCGGTTTTAAATTACGACAGTTGAGAATTTCAATTCGAAGTTGTTGAATATCCTCACAGTACAGGGCACGAATCGTAATCATCCCACGCTCACCGGTTTTACTCTTCACTGTAGTCTGATGTTGATATCGACCTTGTTGGAACTTGAGGATTAATTCAGTTGTGGATGCTCCGTGAAGACTGAGTAAGTCATTGATTTCTTGAATACTTGAATCCGTTTCATTCGGTCCATCGGGGTAGAAATAACTTAGAAGGATTTGTAACATGTTGTAAATATTCTTGAAAAATGAAGGTGGGCGACGTTTCTGTTTGTATAAATAAATAAATATTTATATCATTTAAAAGTTAACCGGGAAAAATATTACAGAGCTTTTTATAGACGTGAGACTTTGTTATTCAAATTTATGAGAATATTTATTATTCATTATTACGAGTGCTAAACTTTTAATCATTTGAATCTTACCTCAATATTTGTTCTGATGAGTTCTCGGAGTGCGACGGCAGCATTTTCCCAGATTATAGAAAATATTTTGTCAAATCCACTGGAAGTCATTTTATTTTGTAGTTTGATTAGATTTTTGTCGAGGTACTTGATGAGTTTTTCTACTCCATCCTCCTCAATTCCAGTCTCTGCACCGTCCAACAGGAAACGGTAAATTATGGGTTTCAACTAAAACATACAAAAATACCATAATTCCTGCATTAGAACTTAGAACTACTGGAATTTTATTACTCGGCCAGAATAATACAAAAATAAAAACTTAATTTTTGATTACTTTATGTTTCATATTTCAAATTTTATATTTTATGTTACACAAGTTTGAAACAAAACAGTAATAAATTACCTTTGAGCCAACTTTGTCTAATATCTCATACACTTTGACGTTGATATTTTCTATTGCGTTATCCATCACAGTCGTTAAAGTCCGTCGGCACTGCTCAGCAATTGATGCGCCATTTTTCTCACCAAGTTGTTCTAAAATCTTGTCCATCTCCAACTTCTCACTGATGGGTTTCATCTCCCGTCCCACGTATTCAATGTTGTTTATAGCAAGGCACAACTAAAATTAATTAAAAAAAACATTTAACACTTTAGCATAATATTATTTTTCAAAGGGATGTTAGTTTTGAATTTCTTGTCATGTTTTATGAATACGTGTATACTTAATATAGTGACAAAAGAAAAATTTGCAAATCACAAACCTCATTTGATATTTCATATTTGTCAGTATCCTGTTTACTCTCCATCTCCTCGACCTTTTTACACGTAATTTCAGCATAGTAAATAATACATTTACACAAGTCCTGAAATTGAAACAAAATAATCAAATCGTATGTCAGTCATTGGTCTTTTGTTTGAAGGTTATACTTTTGTAAAATGAGATTGAATTTCGATTGAATCTTGTACAAATACTTACATCAAGGATTTTAGCAATGAACGCATATGAGCCTTCAACCTCTGGCCAAGAAAGTTGATTCCAAAAGATTTGAATCTGAAAGATTATGAATTAATATTGAATTTTTAAGGAAACATTGTAAAAACTCATAATCATAAAAGTGTCTACTTTCTATACTTTCTACGCAAAACTCAAAATTCAAAACTGATTTTCATTTTACCTGATGAAAGATGTGAGCGGTGTCAACTGCAGAAGAGCTGAACTGTACATATTCATCTAAAGGACGAAGAGTGTCCAGTTGAACAGCCTTTTGGATCCTTTGTAGTGCTTTGTACCAGGCAATATCCAACCATTGAGCCACACTGTTGTAATCATACAACAAAAAATAAAGCACGCGTACAATAAATAATTTTGATGGTTCAACTTTCATAACACTCGTAAATTCAACAAGTTTAAAGTTTGAAGTTTAAAGGATATTTACTTAAAACTTTTGTTACCTTGAATGAAACCAATTTTGAAATGAGCCTTGGATGCTCAAATTCTTTTGATTTGGTAAATTTGAGGATAAACTGAAAAAAACAGATTTATTACGGATTTTGGATTAATGGAAAATGTACTATAAACAAAACAGATATACTTCCATAAATTTCCACAGGTTTTGAATTTTTAAATAAATATTTTGAATTTAAAATGTATCCCAATTTGATGTTTGATAACTTACTCTGCAAATTGTTTCACAGCTAAATACAACTCAAAGAGACAGGTGCCGATGGATACGTCTTGTTCTTGGCAAAAATTTTCATCTCGCAAGTCTAATGGTTTTAAACTTCTACTGATTTTTTCAACGAGAGGCTCCACAAGCTCACAGTACTAAAACAGTGTAAAAAAAACAAATTATAAGTATGATTTTGACGGATTAGCTATAAATAGCCGTTTCGAGATTCAAGAATGTATACAAAGTTCAAAATTATCAACATTTTAGTGTATACATATTTATTCAGCATTTACTACAAAACAAAGTGTAAGTTTGTTTACCTTTTCATCATACACGCGGTAGGTAATATCAAAATAGTCGATTCCCAACAATCTAAAACAAATACAGGAAAAATGAAGTATTAAACATGAAACATAGTATGATGACGAAACCATTATTTACTTATTTTGGCAGAAAATACGAAATAACGGAATACGGAAGTAAGTGAAAAGATTAGGAAATTCTGTATATGCAGAATCTAAGCATATAGGAAATAGAATGCATCTGACATCTGAAATCTGAACCAATGTTGAAAGTTGATAGATAGTATATAGAGAGTAGAGAGAGGAAATGAAAAGTAACGTCGTAATGTCAATGTCAAGGACGAAAGTGTGGAAGATCAATAAAGCTAATTAAATGTTGATGCTGATATCATGTATGACAGAGTGTGATACTTTTGTTTAGGAATGGCAGCACTGGCAAATGGTGAATTTATGTGTAAGTTATAAGTTACAAGTACAGAACTGTAGAGAATTGTCAGTTGTCAGTTTGCTGTGAACTGTGAAAAATAACAAAAAACACTCACTCTTTGAAAACACTGTCCAACATTTCAAGGCCCATTCTGCAGTCTGCAATGAGAAGTTGTCCAATTTTGATCATATTTTCTACTTCAGTTTCATTAGGCCCTGAGTCACTGCGGATGATACTTGTGAATCTAAAATAAAAACATAAACAGTACTTATTGACTATTGACATGTTTCATATTTCGGTCGTTATAATAAATAATAAATAATACAATGTGGAAAACAAAATGTACATATAATCATGAAAATAGAATGTCTAAACTTACACATCTTCAGCTCCTCGGGAAATTGCATTTTCAGTTTTCTGAATGATGAATTCAGCACTTAATTTTCCTTCCAATTCTCTTTTATTAGGTCTCGTCTTATTGTTTTCAAAATGATTCTTGATTGATGCCAGAGTTCTGAGCATGTGGTAAGCTTGAGATGTGACATTTGAATTGTTCAATAAGGTATGATGAATATTCCGCACAAAGCCACTAAAATTGTCCACAAGTTTTTCACTTGCAAACCAAAACTTTCGAATCTAAATAAAAAAATCACAAGTTTTCAATTTTCAATACAGTCACCAAACAATTGTGAAAAAATCAAATCAAAAATAGTATATAATAATTACAACATAAAAAATAAAAAAGAATCTAAAAGCTCAAAGCCGTTAACTTACATCATCATCACTAATAGTTTCCTTCTTATAATGATCTATAACAGCAGCAAAGATGGGTGGGAAAAGTTTTGCATTCAGAGGATGTTCACATTGAACTCTGGTGTAGACTAGCCATTTGGCCAACTCAATATCCGGTGGTAGAAGTCCACCTTGCCAACGTAATTGGCGCAAGATGTATTCTGATGAGTTCTTTGAAAAGTCGCCGTCCCATGCATAAGGCTGGACTTCCTGTTCATCCAGCTCATACACAAGGAGTAGGTGCAACACGTGACGATATTCCTGAGCAGCTACTTTTTTGTCTTTCTCCGCACCCATCGCCATCCTCAAATGAATGTCTCCCTTCTTTTTGTGCCCATTTCCATTTCTACTTTCCAGGTTAAAACATTTATCAAAACCTTCGGGTGGAATGTTCTGAAAATGTTAAAACAGTTTGATTAAAAAAATTTCTCGTCGAGTCTCAAGTCTTGAGTCACAACAATTTAAATTTTGATGCTTGCGAGTTTAAAAAAATGTAGTAGAACTTTTTTTAGTCATTATTTGTTAGCTGTACCTTGATGGGGATTTTGAGACAACCGAGAAACTCATGAGTTGTTTTCCCAGTGGAAGCAGTCAATGCAATTTCCTTCATTAAAATTCTTAAACCTCTGGTGGATTTTATCTCACTAAAACGTCTCATCTTTTCAGCCACAGTTTCTTCTGGGTCATAATCCCTACATTCACAAAAACATTTATATGCTTACAATTTTAATACATAAATAATTTGGTCTGGTTTGAAACTTGGAGCATCCATTAGAATTAAATTAGCAACGTTTTTATTCATGTTTTCATCCCAATTCTTAATGCATTAAAAATTCATTAAGATTTACAATTAGAAAAAAACATACCAAACTTCAATACTGAGAATATCATCCTGGAGGTTTGTAATAGGGCTAAAAAATCAAAATATACATTTTTAATTAGACAGTTTAGATTGCTAAAAACCTTTGTACGTCAAGTACGCATGAATATTTTACAAAATAATTCAACAATGATTAACTAATGGGTGAAAGTAAGTCCATACAATGAACAAAATGTACATATAGGAATAAATGATAAATTATGATGATATTATCATAATTACAAGAAGTAAAAAGTAAGTTGTAAAGTTTATTGTTTAACAATAGATGTCTCATATTTGTCTTCACACATAATACAAGTTGTATGATACAACACATATTTAGCAGTAAGTATACAAAATCTTTTTAAATGAGTACTTACAAAGAAAAGTATTCTTTCCATGAGGGATTGAGTGTGGCTGGTTTCATACTTGTATTATGTTTCTGCTTCGGGGAGACATATAACGTACAGAATGGATCACTTAAACCTGTCCATGAAATAAAATTAAAGTTTTAACTTGAGTCTTGAGTTGCAAGTTGTAATAAAAATTGTGTGTATATTGTACATTTGATATTTTATGCAGTAAGTGTTTGCCTACTGCACATACGTAGCACGTAGCAAGTAACGTAGTAAGCAACTACAATTGATGAGAGTTAAACATTCATCATAAATCATAATTCTACATTCTACAGACACACACTTTTAAATTATTATTAACAGCATTCATGAACTATCTAATACTACTGTATTTTCTGTTTTCCGGCTATCAGTGGCGCTGCGTACATTTTATTTTTTTACAATTCTACTGCATTGCAAGCACTAAAGGAAACACTTTTAACTTTTAGCCTATGGATTCTTATGTATTTTTGCAGTTTGTCTGTGTCTGTGCACAAACTTTGAAACACATGAGACGCGGGCAGAATGAAAGCTTTTTGTAAACTGTGTACTGTGTGTTTACAATTGTAAAAAAAATCACATTGATCCTGTACAAAAATTAGCCCATCACTCGAACTAAATTTTAATGTAAAAATGTAAGGAAAAAGTCTACACGTACACCAAAATGTAAGCTTACATAGATTTTTACATTTCATCGGGTGTACCCCTACTGTATACTATTGATATTCTTTCGTATACGGTCTACAGTCTACAATGAAAGTTAAAGCTTTTGATTTTTAAAATCCAGAGATTTTTCTTACCATTTACATCCTTCCCTTTCAGTCCTTTTGCCTCAATGACTTCCAAATTGAGTACGAGTGGAGGTGCCTATTTTCATGGGAGAAATTAAATGTTTATCAGTAAAATGTACAAATTAATCATTAATTTAAAATAATTTTTTTGAAAATTGTACGAGTTCAACGATGGAAAAAACCACGTCAAAATCAAAAGACAGTATCAAAATCAAAAGACAGTATCAATTATCAATAATCCTCATTTCTGAAAATAATATATTATCCACTAAGATTTCCATGATGTTGTGATGTATAGTTCTTAGCTTTAAAACTACTCTCAAAAGACCTTTTAGTGATTTTGGCGTCGATATTTAATTTCATTCATCCAGAACACTGTACATTGTACATTGTACACACTTGACAATGTCATGATTGAGACATTGAACTTAAAACGGCACTCTGCAGAGTACACATGATTTTTGACTTGTGACTGCTGAAAGATGAAAATCTGTCGCTTGTTTGTCTAATCCAAGCCATGCCAAGCGTCACTTTTTGCAGCGATAATGATAAGATGTGTAACGGACTGAACGTGCAAAAATAGAAAACTCAACCACAACTGTAGACAACTACAACTGTAGTTGTTGTAGTGAATATCTCGTAGCCTATGTACTGAATGATGGGAAGTGTGGGGTGAGATGCGATAATGTGAGGAGACTTGTTACAGATGTATCAAATCAGAATTTTTGTATGATGTGGCATTCAACTAACGACGTTCATTTTCTGAATCGTCATTGTCATTCGAGCGGTACAAAGTACACAGTACAAACTACAAGCTCTGGATGATTTTCAATGAGGCGAAAAACCAACAACCAAAACTTTTACGTGTTACAGGTGTACACTGTACATTGTACATTTCACCTTTTACCATACATGAACCTACATTTAACATGCAAAAAAACATTGTACAATTTAATGGAAGTTTACACAAATTACTTCCAAAATAAGCCAAAGTTCCTCGATTGATTAATTGCCCTTGTCGCTGATTGCCTACAACCGACAATGTCAAAGACATTCAGAGTCAGAGACAAGGATAGAATTTCCTTTGGAGTTCAGACTTGCTATTTTTCGTCAAAAGTCATGTCATAATAGATATTGTACTACTGGCGCACGCTTCCTAATCACAGTTTTATGCACACCAGGTGCACAGTACAAGATTCAAGATGCCCAACAATCGACAGCCGAATATCGACGAGTGTGGGTAATTATAACTGTAGTTTGTAGTTTTATGGCTTTTGGATTTTCAAGTCTCAAGTCATCGAGTAAGATTCAACATTTTCCTGGAAATTCCCTTGTGATTTGGGTTTATTTACGGGAAATTGATCCAAAGATTGCTTCTATTTTCTATCTGTAAACATGCACTAATTGTAAGCTCCCAGGCATGGAAGATGAAAAATGAACATGAATGAAATTAGAAGGGAATATGTGAAGTATTTACATCCGTTTCTAATTTATTTACATATGTATTGACAAGTGACAAGGTCAACTCAACTCAACTCAACTCGACTCTTCTCCATCTTCACCTAAAAGTTAAAGCAAATCCCTATTTTTTCTATTCATTTTTTGCACACATGGTATGACATCCAAAAAAAGACTGAGAAAATGAAGCACATTCCCCATTCACACATCACACGTGTTACTGTCCATCTACTGTACAGTGCATTTATGAAATTTGCATATGTCTGAAATCTGAAAATTGAAGACAAGTGCAGAACTGCATGGTAATTAGGAACAAAGTCGCACATACGCATCGTAGCCTCCTTATGGATAACATTACACTAACTTGGATCTTGAATCTTGAATCTTGAATGCACCACAAACCTAACGTGTCGACTGTCGACAATAGAAAATTGTACCATCATAACTACTACAAATACATGTATTCGTCGAATCCCTCTTAGCTAAATATACGTCAATGAGTACAACTAGATATTTGATATTTGAAATTAGATGTGTGATGCATGTATGATGTCTTGTGTCTTATTTATACGTTTGTACATATGCATTATGCACGTATAAAATAGGTACTGTCTCTAGTCTCTAGTCTGTATCTACGTTTCTATTTCAATTGGCAAGTTGTCAAAGAATTTCTTTTAGAACAGTTCACGCTGTCTCTTTTTTATGTAATGAAAAGTAGGAGACAAGAGACGGAATATTTAATACAACTTATAGCTTATGTAAAACTTCATACAATTTCAAATTTCAAAAATACAAGCACAGTGTAACATTGTAAAATTGTACATAATATTCAACGTTCTCTGTTCTGTGTGAAGTTTAATGAAATTTAATGCTTGTAATAAATCATGTAAGTGTAAAAATTATAAAATGGGCAAATGTGAGCATTTTCTCTCGTTAGATTAAATCTAAACATTTAAAATTAATTTACTTCCACTCTCCGTGTAAATAAACCAAGTCCGCCTGCTCTTGTTCTCTTCTTTCAGTATTTTTTGTACCTGCGACTATTTATAGTTTTCGTGTTTACACATTTTCTACTCACTACTCACTACTCCTCACGATTCACATGCTTATCATATTATGTAGAATAGATCTTTCATCTTTTTTTGCTAAAGAACTCCAGAACACAAAGAAACCTCCCTTTTTATATCCAAAATCCAAACAAACCTGACCCGGCCTACGAGAATTATAAATGGGTTAGGGAAAATGGGACAGAATATACTATCAGTAATAATGGTAGTTACCTAGAACCTAGAAAAGTTCTTTGAGTCATAGTTTTCATAAAAGGGGGAAATTAGGAATACATAATATACACGCTGAAAATACTTAATATTCAATATCCACAGTAACCTCCAAAGGAAAACAAGATAGAAAAACAAACACAAATACTGTCTGTTTATACAATAAATGATTGGATTTTGTATTTGAAAAATCATCTGTATCTGAAATCCGGAACCTGGAATCAGAATTTTCAATAAGGAAATGTTTTGTGATGAAAACTAAATAATGATGTCATAATACTTGTACATTGTACACTGTACAATGTACAAACTAAATGCTAAATGCAGACCGTGGTGCGACTGTACTAAACTTTGCACGTATGCATCGACATTTGGATCAGAGCGTCAAATCTAATTTTAATCGTTCCATTTACCAAAATACAAATTACAAACTTGACATGTAAACCGCACTACTGTATTTAGATACTATTTCCTATTCAACTGTTTGCACTATGAACTATGAGCGTAAATAGTAAAAGTGACACACAAAGAGAAACAAACCCAAATTGATTTGATTGTCTTTTGACGTACCTTTTTGTCTCGAGCTGCCTCCAGGAGTTTCTGGTGCTTGTCATTGTCAATATGGAAAACTTGTTGGAGATGTCGGACCAAAGTATCCGCTTCGGGTGTTTTCAGTGTGTGTATGAGAGCATACAGAACTTCACTATATAAGTCATCAACCTAAACACAAATATATAAAATATGTACATTTTCTTGATAGAGATGACAAATGAAAAATTACACAAAACACATCAACCACATTTTATTTGTATATTTTAAAAAAATTACACAATGCACACTGCACAAACAACAACAAAAATCACAAAAAATAAACCACTTAAAATTTTTCACAGAAAACAGAAATCACTTGTTGATAAATCAATTAAAGACAAGAGATTCTCACTGTAACTTTTCTTCTCAGCGTACTTCCAACATCTTCTGATTCAAATCTGTGAGCACCAAAATGTTTTCTACGAATTCGAAGTCGACTCATTTTCAATATTCACTATTGACTATACTTATATTTAGTTTAACTTTTAGCTCTAATTTCTATCACTTTAAAATTCATGTATCAAACAATAAGAAATCAGGAAGGAGTAGAAAAAAATTATTAGAAAATATCACAGTATGAGTTTCCTGGATCTGAATCCTGTTATCAGAATTGTTATTTTTTTTACATGATTATCGTCTTGTATTGTTTGTCTTTATTATTTATTCCTAATTTTGATGTTTGTGCAAAAACACTAGGTTAAAAATTTGACATGATTTTATATCAAGTTATTGAAAAATTTTGAACTTTTTTCCTTTTCGCTTCCTTTCTATCAGTCAACTGAAAGGTTTGTGCCAACAAACCCAAGTAAAATTGAGTGGGCCAAAAGGATTCGGAAATTCAATGTAAAAAGTAAAGAAGTCACTATAGATTTAATACTGCTACTGCTACTGTTCTAGCTTGTAGCTTGTCCTTATTACTAGTACACCGACTTGAAAGTTGAGAGAGTGAGAGAACAGAGAGAAAGAAGAGGATTCGGTAGGCGAATCTGATCTAATTTTAGTTAGTTAGCCAAATAAACTGTTGGAAATGCACCCGACTCTACGTTTTCTTCTCTGCCTCTATTTCTCTACTCTTTCTCTACTCCATTCTGAATTCTGAATACAGATTAAAGAGTTAGGATGATGCATTGTGTATTGTACGTTGTAAGTCGTACGTCATACATTGCTAACATCTCGGTGGAACATGTCAAAGAGTCAAATGCTAATCCTTGAAAGCATAAACCTTTTGAACGTAAACATTTGACCAGTGACCACTCACTTTTGCCTCTGCCCACAAACTGACCATTTATCTGCAATCTAAAATCTACAGTACATCTGTATTCATCTAATTTTGTTATCTGAGGTCTGAGGACAGACGAATCTACAAATAAAACTTAATCAAGTGTCCAATCAAACGATACATAATACATGCACAAGTGCATACAAAGCACCCACTGATTTGTACAAGAGCTGCTATAATAATGTATAATATGTATGTGTTATAAAATCCTGGCTACTGATATTAAATTTACACCAGATGAATTATGAATTTGTCATTCACTCAACTAGGATAAAAGTACGTAGTTTGTAGTTTCATATTATGCGTTATTAGGTATTATGTATTAGACTAATTGAATTTGACAACTTCATTATTCATTATATAGTCTTAATTTACTAGTAAATGTTTAACTGCCTTCAATCGTCAACCCTCTTACATTTCAAATTGTGGTTATGTAATGGGTTTTTTCTGTGAAAATGTACAACTGACAACACATGATGCGCGTCGCTGTTACTTGCTCATTGTGCTTTGTGCTTTCTACATTGTACATTGTACACCGTACACTGTACAATTAATAACTGGTTCAAAGCTGATTTGCAATGAAAAAATTTACTATTTACTCACATTCCATCCGCCAAGTGTTGGCCAAAGCTGATCCGCAACGGTACCGTCTGTATCGTCTTCAGGAGTGAATTGAAATTCTTTGATTGTCTTCCTCTCATTGTCTTCATACTGGATTCGAATAGAGGAAAACTTTTCAAAAAAATCTTCTGTATCCGGATCAACACTGTTTAAAAAATCAAATGTACAAAAAATAAACATGAATTAGTATTTTAAGGTCATAAAAATTATACAAAAACTTTTAAGTAATCCAACATCCAGCACAAGTTGATTATAAATCATAAGTGTAGCTATTTTAGTTTTCGTCGTTATTATATTATGCATTTCAAAATGTCTAGTCGTATCACACCGTGAAATTTTCCTTCGCCTTTTACTCCAAATTTTAATGAAGAGTTTAAACCGATCCATTTTGTCACCAAGTGTCACTGATGACTTTTGATTTCTCAGCAAGCTTCAATTTTATTTCAGAAAATACAAAACCAAATTTCTTATACCATCAATTTACTTCACAAGACACAACGACAACAACAAGACACGACGACAGACTACAGTTAAAAAATTGAATGAAAACTTTTAGAACTTTTGGACTATGCCAACTGGTTAGGACTAGAATCTAGAATCTAGAACCGGCCACTGGCCACTGGTTATCTTTTGAGCAAGTTTACTCTTTCTCTCTATCTTATATAAACTTGGAGAATGGAGAACTTTCCAAGAATTGTATAAGAAATGAAGGCCTAGATGATTTACATAACACAGCAGAAGCAGAAACAGCTCATTTGATTATTTATTTAACTACTGGTTTTGGTATTATACACATTCCACATTCAACTTTCCAGCAATTGCTCTGAAAACTACGTGCTATCTGCTCAATGCTTAGTCTCACAATCAGTGATCACGCACACAATAGTGTTGTTAAAACACTAACGAGAACTGCCCTCTTGTCTTTTACTTTTATTAGAATGAGTAAATTTTTAAATATTTATGTTAGCAATGCCTTGAGACTTGAGACTTGAGACTTGTGACTTTTGACTCTGAGCAGGAAAATAAAGGATGTACCGTATTTTTCCGAATGATTCCCCTGGGGAATTATTTGAAACATTGGTATGTACATAATGCTTAATCCCATAAGGGGGGGAATTATTAGAGGTTGGGGAAACATTTGGAAAAATACGGTATATGATCTATGATGTGTGATTATTATAAATTTTGTATAAGGATAAGCGCTGGGAGAAATATCTTTACAAACTTCAAGTTCAAGTGTTTTGTCTTCGGGTAAAACAGGATCTAATTAATTCTTTGCATGCTTCTTATTTACATACTTCATGTTTCATGTCCAATATATACAATATGCACACATAATTACACAATTTGCCCTCTTTGTCGTCCGCGTCTACGTTCTACGTTCTACGCTACAGGTTACAGGTGTAAAAAAAGAGTTTAGTGTTTATCCTATGACGTTTCTGCACCAAGATGCAGAAACTAAAAATTTCATGTTGATTGTTGATCATAGAAACCTGACAAGTTTACTATTTGCTATTTGTCTTTCTTCTGGTCGTTCATTCTTGGTTCTTGGAACTTGGAACTACAAACTACCAACTACCCCAACAAGGATGATACTGAACCAACCACAAATTAATAAGTAATAATACATGTAAATATATCTTCTAAATATGATTTAAAAACTCCCCGAACGACCGCAGTCAACAAATGTATCGAGTATCGCGTGTCTACAGTCTACAGTTCTGTGCTGTTTAGATGTCTAAGATATTGAATATTGATATTTAATATCTATGAATAGTATAATTACCAAATATTGAATGTCAAACGAACATGTACATTGTACATTGCACACTTTATCTTCATCTTCATGAATATTCATGATGATGCAATAAGTAATAAACGGGTGCGATTTATTGTCCCCTTCCGAGATTTTTCAGTAGTTACAAGTTCCAAGCCCATTTTTAGAAACAATCGCTATCGATATCGATATCTCGCTGTTTATTATCTTTCTTCTTGGACGTATCTATATTTGGACTGTTTTTACTACCGACTAGTGACTACTTTGTTCAAATATTTAGAGAATAAATAAAACAAAAACATATCATATTCTTAACAGTCAGTAGTGGTAGTTGTAGCTTTAGCTTGTACCTTTTGTAAAATTGTCAATGATTCATGCATCAATGTAATTATGGACTGGACTGTGAAAGTTACAGCTATTATTACGGATTACGAATACATTTCAAGTTTCAAGTTCATTTTACTCCCTCGGAAGGGAAAAGATACAAGATCTCCGAATCCTGTAATCAGTAACAATAAATCAATGACAGCAGGATCTGTTACTATAAAATTGAGACTTTAATATTTAATACGTAGAATGAAAATTGTTAGTTTCTCAGACACGGGATTGAATTAAC
Organism: Sminthurinus aureus; assembly: GCA_034698265.1. Classification (NCBI taxonomy): domain Eukaryota; kingdom Metazoa; phylum Arthropoda; class Collembola; order Symphypleona; family Katiannidae; genus Sminthurinus; species Sminthurinus aureus. Next base: position 13,207 of record JAQGBH010001539.1, on the reverse strand, counting down.
ATTCTTGGAGACTGAATCATTAATGTAATCCATATTCAATATTCGATATGGTTCGGTTTTGTGAGTCACCATGAACTAGAAACTGCATAATATTACACATATAAATCCAGGGTAAAAGTTGCATATGCCTTGTCATAAATAGCATTAAATTTTAAATTGAGATTGGAGACTGGCCTCTCATTCTCATTCTCATCTAGTATCGAGTTACCATAAATGGAATTTTTGTTCTCTGAGATGCATTTCATAAAAGCTGAATGGAAAATAGAAATGTTGTGCTTCTGCAGCTCTGTTTCTGTTTAAAGCTCGACGTTTTATGAATATTGACTGTACAAGCTTTTAGATTGATTTTTAGACATGAATTGGTAACTCTTCAATGCAGATGCACGGGAAAGGCTGCATTACTTCGCCATGTAATATGCGAGCTTGTAGCATTAAAGCAAATTAGTCTCAAGGTCACAAAACATTTATGCAGATTTTTGAACACTACATAATCAAAAAACGCAACTCTTTTGCTTTTCGTACGGAATAAAAAGCTTGTTTGAAAGTTGAAAGCTCAGAAAAATCATAATATATAGAAACGTATTCTCCTCGTAAAGAATCTATGATATTTTGTCTGTCTATGAACAATGAAAATAAAAAATAGTACTAATCTGACTGTATATGAATTATTTACTGAGCAAAGTATTGAGTAAAAAACCCAAAAGCAGTTCGACTGGAATATACAATGTACAATACACACACGGTACAATGTACAATATACACACGGTACAGAACATATGAAAAAGTTGTTTTTTGAGCAGAAAAATGAAACTGCGGTATCATACATTCATATATGTAAATTGTGTCGTTTGGTTTTTATCGGTTATAAACTCCTGTATATTGAATTCTTGGAACTTTGAAGCTAAAAACTGGATGCTTGATGCTGTCTTTCTTCCATAAGATTAGAGCCTAGGCCTTAGATATCACAAAGACCTCCGACACATGTATTTACTAGAAAAGAGTGACCAGTTACTAGCTACTACACATGAAGTTGTACAAGAATGAAGAATAAATCAAGTACAACTTAGTTTACAGTGAGCATTTACTAGGAAAATCCTTGACCTCGTGTCTCGTGAACATTCAACAACTTGAACACTCGACACTCAACACGCTATTTAACATGTATGATGTAGTGTTATACTTACTTTTCCAATATTTAAATCAGCTTCATTTGAATTAATAACTGATTAAAACGCATTAACTCGGCCGCAAAGATCAAAATTGAAAGCTTCAATTTTTTCTAAATTCTTTTAATGAAAACGATGGAATTTTAAAACTACTTTGTACTTTTTGTTATGGATTGAGAATTCAGAATGAAGATGAGGTCATAAACCTCAATCCTCTACAGTAAATGTAGAAAATATTAGTCAGGCTATATTTGTTTTTGTGCTATTGTTGATATTTGATACTTGATAAATGTATAATAAAAGTATTATTTCATTCCCTATTTAAACAAGCACATTACACATCATTCGTAACACGCAAAATGCATAATATATTCATTTTTTATATACAGAGAATTTCACTTTCAATTTTAATAATTTTTTCAAATACCTACTCCAAAAATCTAATTAATATGCAGCAAATGATCCCATTGATGGATGTAAATCGGTCACCAACTCTCAAAACTCTCAATTTTCATTGTAATGCAGATTCATAGAATGCGAAATCCAGATATTCGTAATTCATAATTCATACTGTAATAAATTATTACTGTTTTCTGTTTTTGGTATTAAGTTGAGCCCATATTATTTCATGCATTGTAAAACGTAAATCGCAGTTCAATTCATCTCTGCACTAAAATAGATATATCACTTACAATGCAGATTATTGCCACCAACCACGTGTTTGCAGTTTGCACCATGCACTTTGCACTGTACATTGTACATAGACAATATATACTATTTGATGATAATCCCATTCTATTTAAAATTTAAATGACACAAAAGGTAAAAGACAATACTTTGTGAAAGTGAAATCTACTTCACAAAACATGTTTTGCTTGTAAAAAAGCACAAAAAATCATGTTAATTAACTTTTAAAGTAACAAAGGTTTCAGGATCAGTCTAAGACGAAAAATTTTCACACTAATAATAATTTGATAATGACGAAAAAGAGTGTTGCGCCTTCACAATTCACAATTTTCCATTATCATATCAAACAATAAGGGACAAAATTGTTACACATGATACAAATTTTCCCTTTAAATAGAAACTATATATAACGACATCTTGATTGTCATGAGTTGAACATTGTGTCTGTTGTTTTTGCTTGGTCTCGTATTTGCCATTTTCCATTGCATGGCGGCATGAATTCATGTATTTATTTCATGTGTGTATTGTTTATTCAGTATTCACTCTTTAAGCAACATACTAAGTAATTTAACGCATTTTACACATTTCATATAAATAATAAAACAGTTGATGCTTGTTGTCATCTTTGACAATGTCAGAAAATTGTATCATATTTGATATTTGCTTCCATTAAATTGTATCTAAACAGCAGACAATGGACACAATAAACAATGAGAAGAAATCTTAAGATTTACCATTTACAATAATTATTTACAACTTACAGCGCATTCCATACCTTGAATTTTGGGTGGATGGTGGATATAGTTTGCGTGTAAAATGTAAACCTATTTGATTCTATGTTGTAATTTGTAATTACCAACAATAATAAGACTTGTTGAAGAGAAAATAAAAAGACCAACATCCAACATCTAATATCTAGAAACTAGAGTGTATAATGTGTGTAACGAAATTCTTTGTTTCTGTCATTTTTACTGTTTTGTTCTTCTTCTTCTTGTTTTTCTTTGCTAATCAATTGGAATGCCAACCAATATTATTATTACTTATTACTTATTATTCATTACTCAGTTCTCAGTTATTTGATCTCTTTTTCCTGTTCCTCAATCTTGAATCTAGAATCTTGAATCATGACAAATTACATAAACTCTGACTTTTTAAACATGATTGAAATAAAGATGAAAAAATCTGTCAGATCCAATTACATATAAAATCTATCATATAAAACAAAATACAAGCAGACTGCTGACCACCAGATTGTGTCATATTCAATGTTTTATGTAGGGCTGTTTCCTTTTTTTGTGCGTGTACAGTGTACAGTGTATAGTGTACAGTATACAGTTTAAACACTACACAATGTACAAATTATGTAGATAATGTGTTGCTGATGTTGTTGTGTGTCCTCACTTGAATAACAATGAGATATGTCAAATATTAAATATCAAGCTATCATCTATCATCATTAATCAAAACTCATAACGTGAAATATCAATATACACTGTGTACTCTGTCAGTACATGATTACTAATACAAATGGCAAATGGTAAATGGAAAATCTACCTTTGTATTGATTGTTGATAGGAAATTATGTACATGTTTTATTCTTATAAAATACTTTCACTGGCTTAATTCAACCCAAACAATTGCCTAGAGAATGATGAAAAGCCTTTTTAAATTCCTCCACGCATGAACAATTGTAAATTGCAATTGTAATATTATGACATGTGTTTTTGTGTTTGTTTTTCTTTTTTCTATCCGTGTTACACATTTTTTACCACAAAAAGATGAGAAAACAAACCAAATAATATAATATAATAAGCGTAAATTCTACATTCTACATTCTACACTCAATAAATCAGGAACTACTGTATGTGTGATCAACCGATTCAAGATTCAACTTTCCGTTTCTCTTCCGTTTAGATTTTACAAGTCAAGATGTAAGATGTCAAAACTTTCGAAAGATACACAAGAATTCATGTATATCGTTTACATGGATACGGCAGAATAAATAAATAATAATACAGAATACAGAATACACAATTTATGTGGATAAAGTAAGTATGATTGAAAGTTGAAAGCTTATTCAACCCTAAATTTGTTTTAATTAATTTTTTTCTTTTCGCTTCTCTTTTCTGTTCTGCGCTTACCCAGTACCGTTGGCTAGAGCTTTGAGAAAAGCACTATTTCTATATTTTGAGCGTCCACGTGCTCGCCTTCTTCGTGGAGCATGTGGTGGACAGACTGGAGGAGGTGAAATAAGAATTGAAAATGGTTGTAATTGATTTTGTTGTTGTTGTTTTCCTCCAACTGATACATTATTATTATCAGTAGGTTCTATTTTCCGGGGTTTCCGCGGAAAGAAAATTTGAATGTTAAAGCACTCTGTTAACATTTTTAATAGTTTAGTTTCAGTACGTTCGTAGTAATAATTATTTTTTGGAGTATTTGTTGTAGAATCACTTGTTTGCACATAATAATTCATTTATTCAAGTAAATTCATCAATTCATCTCTGCACTTTACACTTTTGAATTTATTTCTTGCTTTATTTTTAAATATTTAATTTATTAAATACACAAGAGTCACCTGTATTTTTAAAATCTCAGGTTCTTGAAAATATTGTACACAATTTAAATGCACTAGCACTGACAGCACCACATTTTTATATACACAGTCTAACACGAGTAGAAAACTTGATACATGGTACACAGTATAAGTCTACACACTTGTGAAAACAACAAAAACTGGGGTGCTGGAAAGCCAAAGCAAACGTGTTCACTATGAACAAGAAAGCCCAAAAACACTGAAATTTAGGTAAAATTGCAAAGTTTTGATGGGTCAAAATCTTTGAAGACTGGACTGTAAACTGTAATAAACCACTGTCCACTGTACACCGTCGAGACTCGAGTCTAGAGTCTTGAGTCTAGAGTCTTGAGTCTAGAGACTTCAACTTGTAAACAAAACAAGAACCTCCATGAACAGACATTCGGTCACGGTTGACATGTGAAAAATAATGCAACTTTTTGCCTTCTTTTTGCTCTTGTTTTTTACTCTCTCTGTTTATTCTTCCAAGCACCAACTTCTTCTTCTTCAAAGGAGGAGTGAAGAAGTTGGAAATAGTGAAGACTGATGTAGACTACTGTTTATTTAATTCTGCTGTATGGTGTATGTTCACTTGGATAATACTGATAATAAATGCATAACACTAGCAAACGGATATAGATAGGAGGAGCAGCACGGAAATACGGTCAGTGTATTTTAATTTTTAAAGTTCATGGGACTCCTTTAAAGTTTTGAATAGCTTGTCTTGGTGTTTTCTTGTCTTGTTGTATAACCAATGTCTAGTGCTGTAAAGCACTAACATCAACAAACAGCCGAGTACAATAATGCAATAAATGTACACAGTAAACAGTACACAAGCGTTTAGTTGCTGGCTGTCGATAATGTACAATGTACATACAAGAGTTTCGTCTTCACACGAGTAATTTCTTTGTTTTCCTTCTCTGATTCTCTTATCATCATTATCCATCCATCTTCCAAGTTTACGACCATGGAAGTTATCAACAAACAATTTGTTTTTACTTCAATTTTCAATCTTTAATCTTCAATCCTAGATTGTATAGTGTACAGTTGTTCTTCTTTAAAACTCTCCGCTTGTTTCTTGTTCCTGTCTTCCTTCCGTAATATTGTATCTGTTTGCTGTTTTAGAAGGGTCATGAATTTGTAGAAGTTAGAAATCCTCAACTTAAACTTCTGTTTTGATACTTGAATTTTACAATGTACAACAGACAAGAGTCCAGTAAAAAGATAATGGTGATGAAATTGGTGGATAATTGATTAAACGGACGGATAAAAGTGATGATGGCAATTGTTTAAATGAAGAACAACAATCATTGCAAGTAGCTGGTTAAAGCTGGTTTGCGCACTCGTTACAAACTACACATAACAGAAACAAGTCCGTAAAGTAGTCACAAGTTTGACTGTCAATAATCAATACAAAACATAAAACAAATAAATGTACCTCTATCAGATAAGATATTGTCCAGCAGCAAGGTAGAAGATAGAGGTACCAGTAGTAATAACTTGTATTAGCTAGAATCTAGAATCTGGAATTCACGACTACGCAGAATGGGAATGAGAAGGAAAGGACAAGTAAAAAGGTTAAAACTTAAAACGCAAAATTAATCTTTGATCTCATCATTCGACTCGTACTGGTTACTGGTCTTTTTACATTGATGAAAAATAAACATGTCATTTTCTCTTGTTCGTCGAGTCAGTAGGTGACTTTGAAGCAAAGACAGAAAACACAAGTCAGTTCTTGATTAATGAATAATCTACAATTATGTAATCTGCAGCCAGTTTTTAAACAAAAAAAGTTGTCATTTGGTGAATTCTGGAATCTATAATTTATAATCGGGAGAGGATTTTATTGATTCTGGATTCTGGATACTGGATATTATGCATGTAATTTTAACCACAACAGTTAAATTGTTCATTCACATTTCATTTGTATATTATGTAATTCTATAAACTTTGTTTTATATTTAGTAATAGAGCAGCTGACACTTTTTTAAAGAGGTTTTCTTCACTTTTGTCACTTGTGACATGGAACATGCACATGACAAGAGTTAGGTAAAAATGTCGTAGGTACTACTTAAGTACATAGGTGTTTTCAGAGAATAAAAGTAGGAGAATCTCGAAGCCCTTGAAGTCAACCAGTTGATGTATGTTTTTTGTACTTTCTTTAACTTGGCTTGTAGCGTGGAAAAAATAGCTAGAACAGGTCTTGACACAAGGAAAAAAAATATTATTCTTCAACTTGCTTAGTAACTGTTCAACTTGATCTCTCCAGCATTAAACATTCAGCACTGACCCATAATCCTGCTAATCGACCTAACAAAGCTGATGACTGATGACTGTGAATAAATATTCTTTACTTGCAGCAGAAAGTAAAATGTTGAGAACAGATAAGATTTTTTACTCTGTTTAGATTTTTAATTTTGCAACATAACTTTTAACATTTATTACAATCACAATCACAACTTGTTATGACAATTATTTGAGCTTTGAGCTGGATGTCAACTCTCTTTCGAGGGATCTTCACTACTGACAAGTGACTCTTGATATCAGTACAGCAGTACAGCAGTTTTACCTCAAAAAATGAGGAAGACAAAATTTTATGAGGTTCAAGGAAGCAATCTATACTCTATTAACTATCCTTTATGCATTACACCTGTCTTGTATTTTTTTATTGTTCGGTTTTGTCGGAAATGCACGTATAAAAAGAAAAAAGTAATAAATACAATTACCAAGATTGTTCAAGTACATAATATATATGTACATTTATATTTATATAATGTATAATACACAGTACACAATACACAGGTAATATCTGTCTAATGTTTAGGTGTTCTGACATTCGAATTCAAGTGAGCATTGGTTCATCAGATTTTGTTTTGATTTCCATGAGTCAGAGTAAATGCGGCGGTTCATGCATCAGTGACTCCAACTTCTAACTTGTAACTACACGACAAAAAGCACTGTAAATTTCCCCTCTGTTTTTTATTTTCATTCCGTTTCTATTTTCTATGTACCTGTTGCTCATATATACATATACATATACACAATATTATAGAAAACTGTACTGTACATTATACAGATATTCCATGGAGTACTTGCAAAAACCACTATGCATTTATGTTATGTACATGTAGTCTGAAGTCTGAACAATTGTCTGCAAGGATGTTCAAATGAAGTGAAATCTATCATCCATTACTGATGGATAGTCTGATATCTGATATATATATATAATATAACGCATGCTGTATACAGGTGCCAGTAGTCAGTAGTCAGTATTCAGTAGTATTATGTACATGGGCCTGAGTATGTTTGCCTGCTGAGCACAAAATTACAAGAATACAATAATAAAAATAGTTATCCAAGTGTATACATAATACATCATGTATTATACATATATGCAGTATATGGGTAATTTACCGAATAATATTTAATTGTAGACACATGTATGCAGTATGTACAGTGCAAAAAAGTCAAAAGTCAAAATAACCTCAAATTTTTCTGAGGAAGCTCGGTCTCAAGTCTCAAACAAAGCCATTTAATATTAAATAACGAGATTTTACACAGAGAGTGTATAAAAGATACAAGAAACAAGCGTGTAAAAACTTGAACCACTTGATATAAAAATCAAAGGTACATCAAATTCATCACGATGCGTAATATCAAATATGTAACATATCAAAGGTCTAGACTATTGACTATAGAGTATAGAGTCTAGGCTATTATGTGAGCACCTCAAGACGTAAGTATGAGGTACATGTGTAAATAATAAATATTGTGGTTTTTGGTTTTGGTTTCAGACCATTTTACAATTTTTCAAGTCCACAGTATATAGTATACAGCATGCAACATGCAGCAAGAGAGTCATTTTATTCTTGACTTTTGAGCTTTGACTTTTGACGAATGTGATAAAATTTTAAGATTACCCATCGCGTATACAAATAATATACGTATTATAATTTATAATATATAGGTGTATATTGTACGTAGAAGATGAAATAAACCACCTGCTTCCTATGTTATATCTAATCCAATCCAATCCATCAGCTTGCTGACTCAGTCAGTGTTATACACCGGAAATTCAAGCATTTTTTATATCTCAGTGATATTCAACAGCTGATTATTATTGCTACAACTCCTCCTCATGTTGCTTGGAGTTTGAAAAGTCTTTTGAGACTCGAGACTCGAAACTTAACCAATGTAACAATGGTAATAATTATAATTGCTGCGGTTTCACCCTCTTCTACCTGTTGCATCTGCCGTCTTTATACGCTCTTTTAAGACTGCGTATGTATTTATACGCTTATATAATTTTATCGTGTTTTTCTAGACTTTTATTCACCATTTCAGTTTTCAGTATACAGTACACCTGCATGAAAGTGTTTTAAATCTGTACCGAGTATTGAGAATGGAGAAGAGGGGAGGTTCAAGTACCTTTTTACTTTTTACGTAACCAGAAGTGAGTCAAAATTATATTATGGAAGAATTCAACCTGGCCTAACAATAAAGGTCACTATCAAAGAATAAGTATGTACATTGTACATCTATAATCCATATGGTCGTAGCTTGTAATGTTTATGAAGGTAAAGGTAAATGTATTAGCATGTCTTACGTTTTGTGTTTTGTGTAGTTGCAGCGGAAGTTACGTTTTAAAATTTAACATGGACATTACATTATGAAGAAAAAGGAATCTAAAATCTAAATGTGTGTTTTGTACACATAACATAGACATTGGACATTGAATAAGACTGAGGATAAAGTGGCATACAAATCTGATAAACTGATAATTATTATTTAATCTTTTTTAACGTGATCATGTCTCGGATTAAAATCCATTATAGAAGAGGTCTAAAGAAGCTCTTTAGTCTTCAGTTCTAGCTCCAAAAATCAGTTTAATATTTTATGTGCTATTATAACCACAACAAAAGTACAAATTAAAAGCAATAAAAATAGAATTTTGGCTCAAAACTCAAAACTCAAAGCTCAAAACATAATTATTGTCACCTCATAAAACATATGAAGAAAAGAGCTTACTTTTCAACCTTTTTATTCAATTAGCACAGGAGTTAGTGTATGAATCAAAGTGCTAATTGTCTTCTCCATCCTCGATGATACATGCAAAGTGCTAATACACAACCACCTTAATGAGCTCGTGTGAATTATAATCGGTCTGGTCTGTTAGCTGTTAGCTGTGAACCGGCATATTTAATATGTATTCGTATTTCGTACATTAAGAATGTTATACTTTACACTTTAAATTCAAGTACAAGTACAAATATAGGTAACAGTATATAAAAGCTGTTTTGCTCGTTCTTTTTACTCACTCCTTGCGATCAAGCATCCAGCATCAAGTCAGAGCTTCATTTACTATTCATGTATTCAAATGAATCCTCTCATCTCGTGCATTTTAGTTGTACATGTATTTTAATTTTTAATGTACGTGGCATGTGTATTGTGAATTGAGTATTGAATGCAACTCTATAATTTATGCGTGACTCACAACTCACGGCTCACAGTGGTCAACTTCCGTTCGAGTTTAAATTTGAGATGAAAAGGAGCAGTGAGCCTTGTCAGAAAGGTAAATACAATTTGTGGGGGAGTATTATTAATATATTTGCATTTTTATTATAGCTATGTTTCCATTTGCATGTTCAATGCACAGTGTAATATCACGGATACAGAGAGCGAGAGAGACAGAGAAACACAGAGAGAGTTTTTAAATCTGGACCATGCATCAGGCTATATTACTATTACTGTACTCGTTCTTAAATTAAAAATAGCACGTACATTAGAGCCATATTATACCATTTTTGTTGTTGATACTAGTATAATGTAGTTTCAATGAAGAGTCATCTTATTTCCACAGAATAGACGGTACCGTCATATTTAGGGAGCTAGTACTCGGTCATTTACACAAGCCACAAACACACTCCATAATACATTGCAGAAAAGGTCATGATTCTCACTAGAGTTTTAGAATTTGGAGGTACTTTTCAATAGAAAAATTAGAATTTTCTCTCTAATATCCATTATCCATGAATGATGCAAAAAGTGAGCATGCTGATAAATTTGATGAAACGTTTATAAATGTGGTTCATAAAGTACTTTAAAGCTATGGCTGCATTTTTTGGAGAAAGGCTGACTACCGAGTAAAACGTAAACGTTTCTCTGAAATTTGAAAACCCTTTTGGTGGATAGTGATAGAATATTCAATAACAAAATATGATGAGTTTTTGAACACAAAGTGTTTACAATGTATTATTATTAAGTGTGAAACATCCATTGGATGCTACAGATTTTAATTATCATGGAAGATAGAAAGTCAAAGAGCAAAAGAGAGAGCGTGGAATTGTTAATTCTTTCTCAAATGTAACGTAATATATCATCAGTACTATTTACTCACAACTCACAACATAATATTTTGTTCATTATTATTCCTTTTATACGCAACTTAAATCGGGCAAACGTCGCAAAAGCTGAGAAAACTTTTTTCTAGCATTACTGGTGATATAATTGACGTACTTTTAATTTTAATGTAAATTATTATTTGAACACCCATTCACACACACGCCTTTGTCTAAGGCGTAACTATAGAAATGTTTTGAACCTTACAATTAGACACTGATCACGTCTGCTTGAATTTGATTTGTTCAGCGTTCCAGTGCTGTGGACCATGGTTACCACTTACCACGCTTAAATTCTATATCAACAACTAACAAGTTCTAAGGTTTTTAAGAAAATCTATCCCAATTATTACTTTAGTTATTTTTTTACACCTTTGAACAAAAACTCTTGAAGAATGCATGTTGAAAACTAGTCAAGATTAAATTCCTGCAGTAAAATTTAAAAACTTGCAAATTTCTCGAATTCAACCTAAGGAAAATTATATATTTTACCCCAAGGAGTCATTCTTCGTTACTCAATTGATTTTATCTGGATTACTTTTTGGTTTTTGTAAATTTTTAACTATTGAAGCTTTGTTAAACACTTAAAATCTCTTACCTGCCACAGCTCGTCATTCTTTTTAGTGGTGACTCAACTTGGACTATTGAGATGTCAGACAAAGGAGATTTGATCACATTATCACTGCTTTCTTCTTTTTCTGGTATTTCCGGATTCAATGGAGATTGAGGTGGTGAATCTTGAGAATTTTCTGCTACTTCTGCTAAATCTGCTGTTGTTGTGGCTTCAACTTCTGTTATTTTTTTATGCTCCAGTAGTTGTTCTTCTTCTACAACTTGTTCATTTTCTGTTACGTCTGATTCAGATTTTAAATGTTCTGGCTTGATGTACCCATCAGGAATATCAAATGTAGAATCAGCATCATTCGGATCATTTTCAAAACTCGTCCCGATTCCACTGTCATTCTGAGACTCGAACGGAGCCAAATTTTCCTTCTCCTCTTTTTCCATTGGTGTCTCAATTTCCGACATTTTATACTTTGTACACAACACAAACTCAAACACAAACAGGCGTTTATTTTTACAACAGAAAACTAGTTTTTTATGCAGTCAATATGCACTGCAACCACTACAAACTACAAAGTACTTTCACACTGTTTCAGCATGTATAAAAACTGTTATATTAATACTTCTAAACTGCAAACTCTGAACTATGCACTGAAATTATTACCATGTGTTAAACAGCTCAGGATGAAAAACTATAAGCTATAGAAATCTGGAGTCAGAAATCAGAATCGCTGCCAAATGATCGATGTCAAAATTACAGGAGACAAACACAATGTTACACAATACACAAAATAGTAAATAATAACGTACAACATACAACAACAGTAATTCGGTAATCGAAGTCAGTAGTCAGGATAGTAAACAGTAGAGTAAATAAAAACTTATAGGTATAGGAAACATTCCTCAATGATTTTCAATTCTCAATATTTGCAATACAATTTACAGTTATCACGAAAATTTAAATTATTAGCACAAAGCACAAATATAGAGTAAAACGTAAATTGAGAAAACTTCTCCGTCTTTGAAATTCTTTGTGTACTGTGTACATGAATACTTTAGCCAAAGCTTAATAATGTTTGTTTCAATGCGAAGGAATTTATGCAAAACGCCTTGTAAAAATAATAATATTATGTATAAGTAGTGCACTAGATTATGTGAAAAGTAACTATAAACTATACCGTACTCCGCACGCGGTATAATGTGTAATTCCCATGGACAGTTTTTTCACACAAATAACACTGTATTTAAACAGGAATCTATTTTTTCACTCCACTCAAGTTCTGTATAGTTCGAGGTTCAACTAACTGATGGAATTAAGACTACGAAATATTATTAAGTATAAATTATAAAATATACTCTGTTGTCTATGTTCTTCACTTTTGTTGTCACTCTTCTTTGTATTGTTCGTCGTACGTGAGAGATCTAATATTATAAGGTGAAAGAGCGTCTTTTCTTTTCCCCCGTCCCTACTGATTCTAAATCCAAATTCTACGGATTGCTGATTGCTTATTAGTGAGTAATGATGGTGAGTAACCATTTACAGAAAATCAGGATACAAATAGTAAATAGTAGTACACAAATGTGCATAATACGTATATATTTAAAATATATATATATAAAAATATTCCACAGGTTTGTTTCTACGGCAAACTATAATGTGTAGTGTCCAACGGGGTAACTTTGATAAGAATACGAATTCAAGGTTAAGATTGTCTCAATGAAAAGGAGGTGGCTTTGAAGCCCAATAAAAACAGATTTCAATCCGATTTTGAAATCCAATAAAATCGGGGTTTTTAAGTCTCATGTGAATCGTGATT
>JAQGBH010001538.1:0-31632 GCA_034698265.1 Sminthurinus aureus | reverse complement strand
CATATCACCCACACCAAACAAAACACATAATTAGCTTTTCAAATATTGTAACCCGCTATGGTTAGACAAAGAAAATTTTGTAAAGTATGTTTTTTCACAGTTATTATACTATTGGATCATGCTTTTTGCCCATGGGGTTTTTATCGCAGATCAGTATAATATTTTAAATTTTTTAAATTTCAAATGACATTCCGTTCGCAGACCGTTTTTTCCTTATTTTGTTTATATTAATTATAGGGTAATTAATCTAGGTCGGCGGAATGTTCAGATTGAGAGAGTTTGCCCTAGTTAAATGTTGACTATGGTCATGGATTTTCTTCATGTTAATCGTTTAACATGGAGAATCCTATGTCGTTTATCGTCCACTTTGGACGTTTTTCCTATCCTCAGCTGCGACAAAAGTCGAGCTCAGGATGGAGTTTATTACTCTGTTTACTCTCCGTTTTCGCGTCATCAGCACAAAGTGCATCGATGAACGTCCGAGAGAAATGACGTAATACAGAAGGATTGAAGATTGAGAATCTTCAATCCTTCGCCAGTCTCAAATTTATACGGCTCATTCACACTTGTTGTGAATTTATCTAAAATCTAGTACACTCTTTTATACAGTGTACATATCTCAAAGTTAGTAAAAAGTAAAAGTAAAGTTTGAAGGAAAGAAAAATAGTTGAATAAAGTGAATCAAGGATTCACCTCCAACACAATCCAACATAAATTATACAAATCCACAGTTTTGAACCTATTTATTTCTTGTGTCTCTTGTGTATATTTTGTTCCATATTTATCGCATTTTTCCCATATTGGAAATCACACACACACCTTCCAGATAGAGATTTTGAGTTTGAACTTTAGACCACGTAGGTTTGTAATTTATTTTACATTCAAGCTAGTCATTTGTTCAAATTCAAATTGAAGGATTGGAAATATCTCATAGAAAAGGGGAAAAGAAACAAACTTCCGCTGCTGCTGCCAGCTGATAACACAATTCACTCTGATTCAACTTGCACTTGTCGTTCAAGATATTTTACATTAAATTTTCCATTTCTCATTTACATTTTGTTTGGTCTTTTCCTGTCACTGCACTAAATTTGGCTTAACGTTTTTCCAATCCCAAAGATATTTCCTCGCAGTAGAATTTTATAACTATTCCGGATAGATCATTTTCACTTTGTAAACACTGTACAATTGTACAGTCTAATAGATAGAGAGTGGCAAAAATTTGCGGTAAGCGCAATAATGAGCTGTTCACGCGGTATGTGTACAATATATGCGGATGAAATTAAAAGGGGAAACTGTAACTCTTGCAGTTCAAATTATGCTCAAGCCTCAAGACTCAAGGCTCAAGATGACGAAAAAATCAAAATGAACATTGAACATTACAGCTGAAGCTGTGCCCAAAAATGTCGTATGCAACTTACTTTAGTACATTGAGATATAATAAACGGTTCATAAGGCAAAACGACCACAGCAGAGATTCCCCTGACAACGAACAACTCATCTAAAATCTAACACTAAGAATTAAATCAGGTCAAGTCAAAGTACGACAAAATTCTTGTGAATATTTCACATGAGATGGTTTAACATTTTGACGCCGCTTAAAAGTTTTGAACATGCTGGTGCGGTTTCATACTCAAGCTTCATTGGGGGGTTTGTTATGGCAAACAAGTAATGTAAAAATCAATAGTCCTTTAGCCTTTAGTTACGTTTGATAATTTCAACTTTTTCGCCTTCTTTTAGCACGAGGTGGATTAATGACTCATGCATTGTAATTTCATCAGTTGCTATAACCATAGATTTTTTGTTTAAATTGGATTGACATTTTTGTGCTGTATCCAAAAACCAAGATCCAAGTGACACCATTATCATTTATTACGTAGTAAAAACAAAAGGTTTTTCATAACTAAAGAAAAATGAGCTTCAAATGTTCAATTCAATTTTGAACCATGAAAATTAAAAAGCTCCAAATTGAACTAATTAATACTTGAATTGTATTTCAACAATCAAGTTGAAATCGCTCCAATCCAATGTAGGAAAAGCGATGACATGGACTAAAGTTCTGTGTCACAACATCAAGTCCAATATTTCTTGTAAGGTCAAAGGTCAAAGTCGTTGCCATTCAAGCTCAAATTTTAGTTTCCAAGTGTGGAACAGCGAAAACAAAGTTTTACTTGAAATGTGTAGCTCGCCAACTTTGTTTTGGAAAACTTTGAGACGAAAAAATATTGCACTTGTCTGAATTTACAATCAAGTTGTTTGTTGATGCATTATGCTGTTTTGTGAATGAGTTTACGTCTCGTCAAACTGTCGGTTTGGGTGGCTGCGTAGTTGCAGTTGACCTCCCGACATTTGAAAGGTCGTTCTTTTGTGTGTCCGGATGTGTCTGGTGAGATTACGTTTGCTTGCAGCAGCGTATTTGCATCCTTTAAGAGGACATTTGTGGTCTTTTTTCCCCGCGTGGATCTTCACATGATTCGTCAAATGGGCTTTTGTGATGAATTACTTTGGCAATAGTCACATGTCCAGTCTTTTTGACCCGTGTGAACGGTCAAATGGGCCGTCAAAGGCTGTTTTGTCAAGAATCTTTTTTGACAATAGTCGCACTTACCGTAAAAGACCAATTACTACGCCAGCTTCAAGTACTGAGCCAGCTTCAAATAGTAAGCCAGTACCAACGAGAATGTTCAAATAGTAATCCATGCTTTGTGATGCAGGAAAAAGTGAAAGGAGCAAAAAATCCCGTTCACTTTTCATGTGCGTACATAATATGCTTGTGCATTGCTGCGTAGAACTAACAGCTTCATATTGTAAGCCAGCTTCAAATAGTACGCCAGTACCAACAAAAGTGTTCAAATAGTACGCCTGGCTTACTAATTGGTCTTTTACGGTAATTTATGTTGATTTTGCCTGATGAACCTCTTGTTTGTGATTCCACAATTCCTCCACACTCTCAAACTTTTGGATGGAAGCAGAATCCGTCCGCTCAAAATAACAATGATCACACACGAAAAACCGTTTGCGATTGTCCTCGCACGACTCACTCAACTCTGAAAAATCTCCCATGATTTTGTTTACTAATTTTACTGATTCCGATTCTCTTGATATTGATCTGACGTTCTTTTGGACAACAACAATTGTTTCATCTTGTTTTTCTTTGCTGGGAGGCAAACCGGGTTGTTCATTTGAATGTCGAGTTGGATTTGGTTCCGGATGTGGATTTAAACTCAGGCTTGAAATTTTATTTCTCCAATTTAAAATATTATTTTTGGCTCTTTGCGCTAAAGCACCAGAGTTTCTGAGACGCCGGGAATTTCTGGAATTTCTGGGGTTTCTAGGATTTCTGGGATTTTTATATCTACGCCGTTTTGGTTTTGAAAAAATGCTGGGGAATTTCATTCTCGTTGGGAGTGAACACGGCTCATTTAACAACGCCTACAAAGCAAAGTACAAATCATGCGGATTAAAAATCAAAGTAGAACTTTTAATAATAATGAAAATAATTTTTGTATGATTTTACTCACAGCGAGAGAAATGTCCTCGAGACTTTTTCTCGTTTCCTTTGAGCTGATTTCAATTGAATTTGATTCTTTCTCTGGTTTTTCTTTTGATAGTGATTTTGATATTGATTCAGTTTCTTCCATTTGTTTTTCAGCAAGCGGTGGATTTTGTTTCTGCATCTGATTCTGATTTAAATTCACAGTCGAGTCGTCAACTAGCATTGGAATTTCCATTTCCAGACTTTCCCCTGCACAAATATTCAATGGATTTTTTGATAAAATTGAGCTCAGTGATTCGGCTGGACTTATTTCCTGTTGACCCGGATTCAAAAACGTGGGTGACCTTTGACCTGTCATTGTCCTTGTCGTGCTCAGCTCATTCATCAATTGTTTATGCCGCTCGATATGAATTTTCAAATCCACGTGGTTAAAAAATGTTTTACAGAGTTCACACATGTACAGAAAATTCTCAACGCTTCCAAGATTCACCCAGTCCGATTCAACATCTTTGGATTCTTCACAATCATTTTGCACATTAGTAGTTTCTGTTTCCGTTTCCATGGCACTGGCGTTGGCATTGGCATTGGCGTAAGGAGCGAGAAATAAGGATTCTGGTGTATAATTTGAGCCTGGAACTAATACAATTTCAGGTCTAAAAAGTTCCAGTTGAGGGGAAATCCATGGATCCATTTCAATTGGAAAATACAGCTGGAAAAAGTTTGTGCAAAGCAGCACAAAAACTGAACTGTAAAAATAACACAATTTTATACAAATACAAATAGACTAAATCTTTGAAAAAATCTTGATAGAATCAATTTTAATCTCGTCTTAAGCTGAACTAAAACATGAATCTGAAGTCAAGAATAAAAAATCTAGAATCTAGAGCAAAGTGATTCAGTTCAAAAATCAATGTGAACTCTTACTTTAGAGTTCATCAGCCTCATTTATTCACTATTCAAGTAAAATGAGGATGATTGAATATTGAATGTCAGAATTTATAAAGAGTTTTCCATTCACTGTGTCAATTATAATTTTTAATGCGTTGATTCTAATGCAAAGTCACGCTTTCAACTTTCAATTACACAAAGACTTCAACTCGAACTCATAGAATGTGAATAAAACAATCAAGGAATGATTCTATAATTTCTAGTGTGAATAAAAAGAAGAATAAATAAATTGTCTTTTATTACTCAATTTGTGAACTTTAGCCTCATTTTGACTTGACTTTTGACTACATCATAAATCATCATCATAAATCTCACCATCGACATAGCCGACTAGTTTTGTAATACATTTTTTCCTTAAATAAAGTTGTTTAATATTATGTAAAATTTTCATCTCATTTCATCTCAGAAATACACAGTGTGTGGTAAATTAATCTAAAAAGAACGCTGCACTTGGGGTCTAAATATTATCGCATGTTTAAAGTGGAATATTACACACTTGAATTTTGAATACAAATGAGAGTAAAAACTATGTTTGGAGTTTCAATGCCCTTGGACTTTAACGTTGAACATGTGGACATTTGAAGATTAGAGAAAAATCGTCAAGGCCAGAGCCAAAGCCAATTGTCAATGCATTGAGAATTGAGAATTGAAATGTGATAAAAAATTGTATAGAGAATGAAGCAGCTTTATGCATTCTGTTTCTGTTTCTCTACTCACTCAAATGTCTTTTAGTTCGTTAGTGCAATTACATTTTACATTTTACATCAGCACCAGCGAGAGAAAAATATCTTATCGGCAGAGCTGTCTGCTTTTAGCTTTGAGTTTGTAGTCTGAAATCTGAAGCTGTAGTTGTAGTTGGAATTTGATTTTAAATTTGGATTTGGTTTTGGTTTTGTAGTGGGCTTTTGTTAAGTCATTTAATATTTTAAAATGTACTTAGAACTACTCTGTGGTTTGGTGATATTTTACGTCTTGTTCTTGCTCAAAAGTCGGAATGCAAATAAACATCTGCCTCCAGGTTTTGACCCATAAAATAATGCAAAATCTTGGATTTTCACTTTAATTCAGAATTTTATATTGTGGACATGTGTCTTAATTTAGTCTGGACTCTGAATATTTTGGTGTGGATTTTTAAGGTCCTTGGGGTTTGCCAATTGTAGGTCATTTATTTTTAATGGGTAAAAAACCGTATTTGACATGGATGGAGTGGAAGAAAAAATATGGACCGATTGTCTCCTTCAAATTTGGCAGTTTCCCGTGAGTCACATGTCACGTGGCGTGATAGTATTTTTTATGAAATAAAATTGAAAACGAGGCATTTTTAATATTACGAAATTAAAACTCGGTGTGTTTTTTGTTTTAATTTTTAATCTTTAGTGCTGTTCTTCTGTGTGATGCAAAACTCATTAAACAGGCTTACAACATGCCCGAATTTTCCGGAAAAACTCAATTTGCTGAATTTTCACACAGTTCCAAAAACAAAGGTATTTTAGACTCAAAAAGAAATTGAAAGAAATTATATTGTGTTATTTTATTTTTTTAACTTTGCACTCAGGAATTTTATCCAGCGAGGGTTTTCACAACTCGGAGCAACGTCATTTTGTACTGAGGAACATGCGGGATTTTGGGGTTGGTGGGAAAGAAATCGGCGCCATGTTTCAAGATGGCGTTTCGGAACTTGTCTCATTTATCAGAGAAAAAGAGGGTTTGCCATTGAAAAACACTGAAATTCCTTCACAGCATCTTATTGGTACTCTATGGTCCATTTTGATGACAGAGCCACTGGACACCGCCAAATTCAATGAATTTGCTCATTTGCTTGGAACAAAGTACTTTAATTTTAAAAATACATTTAAATTCATAAAGTCATCTCTTTTAAATGTTTTATGTACATTTATTTTTACTTGAAATTTGAACTTGAGCTTTTGCACTTTTGTCTTACTTTAAAAAGGGTCTCGAGTTTAGGTGGAATTTTGACTCAACTCGTTTTTTTTATGCCGTGGATGGAAACGGCTGCAAGGATTTTGAGTTTCGGACAATTTTCCATCATCAAGGATCGTGTGGCGGTTCTCACGGAAGTTTATGATTTCATGGGCGAACAAATTAAACAGAGGAAGAAAAGTTGGGCCAAAGGGAATCCGAGAGACATTTCTGATGTTTACCTCGACAAAGTGGCGGAAACGACCGAGTCTCATTCAAGTTTTCATTCTAGTCGTGTGTAAAAAATTCACTTCATTTTTAAATACATGTTTTAATTTAATTTTCAATTTAATACCTTGAAAAATGTGTACAATTCTTTTTGATTTACAGAAAACTATCAAAAGTATTTCATCGGAGATCTTTTTGCTGGCGGGGTAATTCAAGATTCCAAATTCGAATTTTCTGATAGTTAAATACTAATTTTAAATTTAGTTGTTACAAAATTTTGAACTGCTATGTAAAAAATGTAAAACATAGAATAATCACCCTTCGCTTCGCTTAGGGAAGAAGACCAGGTTTCCCCAAAAAGTATCAGACTGATGTTCATGTGGTTTGAATTTCAGAGCGTACCACGAATTGTCATCCTTGCAGCAAGGATGACAAGCCATTCACATGTGGTATGGGACGGTTTGAATTTGTGCGCGCACACTGCCCTGGCTGCATTTAGTCGCACTCCATTTCGTAATAGTTAAGGGCTTGTCATCCTTGTCGCTGGTGTGCGCTCAGAAGTTCAAATCTGTGAACATCAGTCTGATACTTTTTGGGGAAACCTGGTCTTCTTCCCTAAGCGAAGCGAAGGGTGATTATTCTATGCACAATAAAGCTTTATGAAAGTTGGAGCCGGCGTCTTTTCTTTTTTTATTCATATATATTTAACACTGAACATGAAGCAAAACATGTAGCGTCTAATGTGTAGTGTGTAGTGTGCAGAGTGTAGAACACAGCATAAAACATACAAGAAACAACATGAGCTTTTTTATCATGTACACATGACGTTTTTCTCTGGAAAAGGTAAAAGTAACTTGTTATGAAACAGAATTGAATTGAACTGGAATTTTCAAACTCTAGACTCTAGATTCTAGATTCTAGACTTGCATAAAATTCAATCAAGAAAAATTACAAAAGATGATAAAACCAACAACTAAACTATCAACAATTTACAATCCTCGTTCACATTTGTATGCATAGATTATAGAGAAAATGAAAAAGCATAATATGCAATTCCGTCATTTAAAAACTCGAGTGTACATATTATCCTTCTGTCTCTAGTCTCTAAACTGGACAGATACATTTTACAAAGTACATAGCTCGTGTAGGTTTTTTTAAATGATTTAATAAAACAAATACAATCACAAAACATTGTTACATACTGATGACTGAGACCTGTTCTATGATAATAATAATAATAATAGTAATAATAATAATAATTAACAATGATCATTAACTACATTCCTCCTCAAATATGCGGTTACTTATGTAATCATTTGTGCATCTTCCATTCATCACTGTTTTTATAGCTGTTCCCAGTGTTTTACTTTACATAATACAAAATACAAACCACTTACATGATAAAAATTGTTCTTGTTATCTAATGCACTTGCTGCATATTTTTTGCTCATATGAAAAAACTCGTGTTATTGATATGTGTAAAGTGTGCAGTGTGGAATGAAATGGAGAGAGAAGATGAACTGGAGACTAGAGACTGGAGACAATTTTAATTAGAATGTTCATGTTCACAACAACTGATCACTGAACACACAGAGCTCAGTGCACACACACATCTCGTACATACTAAAGTCATGCGTTTTATGGTTTTATGCTGATTGCAAAGTGCATGCAGCATGCTGAGTCCTGAGTTCAATGATTAATTATCCCGTGAGGATGGTTGTTGGATTCTGGACGCTGGAGTCATATTCAACACTCAAGTCCCAAGTCGCAATGGAACAATAGAAAAATGCATTTATCTGTCCGTGACCTTCAATTCTTGAAGCCTGAAGCATGATTATACAAGTCACAGAATACAAATTTTGTTACTGGTCGCTGGAAATTGTTTTGAGAATTGAGGGGTCATGGCTGTAATATTTTGTATTTTATCTTTTATCATTCAAAACAAAAAACAATGGAAAAACATGGATATGATATTTGATATTTGTACTAGGATTAATCTTGTTTGCAGTTGCTATTTACTATTTATATTTACACAGAGATTTTATCGCCTCCCATTCCAAATTCCAAACTCAAATATCAAATAATAAGTGTTTCCTGCGTCAATAGTGAATTTGATGTTTGTTTTGTTTTTGATATGGGGTATGGAGTATGGAGCATGAAAAGCAATGAAAGCAGACAAACTTTGAGACTTGAGAATTGAGAATTGAGACGTCCAGAAACCTACAAACTACACAGGCCTCATTTTTATCAGTCGTCAGTCGTCAGAATTAGAGTTTACAAACTTGTTGAAATGTTTTCTGTTTTCGACAGCGTCGTTCATAGTTACTGATCCTCATGTTTTTGGCTGTATGATTGTGTGATTTGAGATTTGTGAGACTTACGAAACTACAAACTACGCGTTACATTATACATTATACATTGTGTACCATTGATTGTTTGTGTTTTATGATATTTTGCTGGAATATTGCACGTTTTACCACTTTCAATTTCACACATGTAAAATAATTGTTCCAGGAAGGAAGCAAATTCTGGACATGTTCTATAAAGTCTACAGTTTCAATAGTCTAGAGTCTAGAGTCTAGAGTCTTGAGTCTTGAGTCTAGACCCGGAAAATTAGGAGACAAATGACGAAGGAGGAATGAGGAATCGTCAATAATCGTCGTAATAAAACAATCAAAATTTATGACCTTTTTTTTGTTTCAGTTTCACACAGGAACTGTAAAATGTAAAATGTAACCAGTAATAGCAATAATTATTTTTGTACATTGTAAAGCAATCAGTAATCAGTAATCAGTAACCAGAGCAGACGACCTTAGAGTTTTTACTTTTCTATTGAACGAGCACTATAATTTTCTATACATTTTACACATGTCTTACAAATAGATTTTCTGAACATCTGAACTCTGAACCAAATGCAAAATTCATTTAATATTTTACATTTTTTACATGCTTCAGCTCAAAATATAAAATATAATGTACATTGTACATGGGCTGTGGACAATGGATTTTAGCTGATTTATTTAGTGTGTAATAATTAATTAATTATGAATATTCATGAACCAGAAATCTTTCAACATTTTGTCAACTTTGATCACATTCCACTCGTCACTCTGGATTCTGGATTCTGGGCTCTGGACTCGTCTCACCACAAACGACTGTTGGTTGTCCATGCAGAATGTCGACATTGTCGATTGTCGAATCAATCACCAGTCTCTCGTCACTCGTAACCAATTAGAAATAAGAAATCAGAAGCCATAGGACATAGAACATGAAAATGATATAAATCTGTATAGACATATCCTGAAACTATCAGTTTGAATGGAAATTCAAGGTCGGCGACAACTAATCTATTTTGTATTTTGTATCGTTATCGCAGATCGCAGGTATTCTGGATTCTGGATTCTAGATTCTAGTTCAGAATATGGAATGAAGAGTATCTATTTCATGTCTTAAAATTTACTATAGACTGTAGATTTTAGAGATTCTGCGAAACCACAAAGTTGTACCATAAAAAATATTATATAAATTACTTGTATCTTGTATCTTGTATAATGCAGAATGTAGAGGACAAAGAACTTGGAACTATTCAGGAAAAAGCAGGACATTGAATGAAATTCTAGAACCTACAAGGCATGAAATTTAATTACACTGAAGAACGTCTAGATATTCTAGATTCTAGATTCTAGATGTGAATTTTTTATAGTCTGTATGTTGTCTGTGTACTGTGTACAGTTTCAAATTTCATTCCATTGATTTACTTGATATTTTTCCCTGTTCGACTGTATTCTAGATTTTCTAGATTCTAGATTCTAGATTCTATAGATTTTAGCCAGATCGCGAGTAGAAAATATTGACTGGCTGGCTGAAATCACTGGCATTTCGCCAGTGATTTCGTACCTACTTGGTCGAAAGTAGCTATTACAATGTCTTTAACATTACAGATTATAGATTGTAGAAATGTCCGTAAGGAGTAAGGAAAACAACATGACGCGTCACGCGTAATATTTATGAAAAGAATGTGATACAAAAAAAATCGTTCCATCTACATTTTAAAAAATCTTTATTTCTTCCTCCTTCATTCTTAAATTCTTAAACATGTACATTTTATAAACTTATTTCTATTACAGCTGTCACTTGATTATTGATTATCCTCAATAATAATAATTATCTTCTATACTTTAAATTTTAATAAACCGACTTATTACTCACTTTTGACTTTTCCCCTCCGACTCTTTGGTTATTTATTAAATATTTATCATGTACTTAGAATAATTTTATTATTTACAATGTACACACGATTGCTTAAAAAGTTGAAACAAAAGATATTATACATAATTCTATAATTATTATTATAATGTCTTTACAAGACTCGAGACTCGAGACACAAGACAGGTCCAAATTCTTGCATATAAATAATAAGTATTCATACTAGGTATATTTTTTTATTATTGATTATTGATCATTTTTTATCCTGTAAGTATACTCGTGTACTATAATAATAATAATAATTATGCCCCATATTCCATATTCATATTTTATTTACGTGTTCAATGTTCAGTGATCAGTCACGGTTTTTACTGATTATTGAACACTCCTCGTCCTGGTTTACCATTTACAGTTTACATTTTAAAGCAAATGGAAAATGTACACATTAACATTCTTAATTCTTAACTTACCACTCACCAGCTCAATGCACAAAAAATGCATAGTTAAATTGTGTTTGCCTTGATCTTGGTATTTAAGAAATGAGGTGGGATCACATGTTTAAATACAAAAGCAAAATGGAATTACTGTGGGTAGTGTAGTGTAGTGTACACACAGCATTGGATATTGAATATGGAATTATATCGTACGATTCATATGTATATATACAAAATACATCATCTTTAATACAAGATACAAGATTATATACAGCTGCACTTGAACATACATCAAAAGCGTGTCTTACACCTTCTTCATTCATCATTCATGAGCGATTCTACATTCGGACGTAAATTGGGAATGGGAGTTTTATTAAGACTCTTAAAACCTCGAAGCTCGAAGCTCGAAACTGGAAACAGTTGAATAAATAATAATGTCAAGTTGAAAGTTGACCGCGAAAGCTTGTTTGATTAAGAGCTGTAACCATCATCTGTGGTCTCTTCAGTGGAGGAGGAAGAGGAAGATGAGGAGGAGGTTGAATGGGAGTCGGCTGTCAAGAGTACAGTATCGCCATCATCATCAAAGGAGGTCGTCATCATCATATCGAGGTCGAGCGGAGGTTGGGCGAATTCCTTGCGGTTGTAATGATTCAGCATGTTGTGGATCGTCGAGTTTGTGGCGGACGTGAGCAGAGCACGCTTGGAGTGAATGCCCGTTGTAGTTGTTCCAGATGTAGTCGACGTGTAACAACCACCACCTCCTCCACCACGAAGACGAGCTTCACTTCCATTTCCATTTCCATAATTTCCATTAATATTAGACATTCCACCACCGCTAGTCGTAGTTGTGCTGGAGCTGGATCCAGTTCCAGAGGTGGCTGCTAATTGTCTTATGAGAGCGTGTCTTGTGGCTGCCGGCGTGGTGGGACAAGTTGCGGAGGCGAGAAGAGAACGACGGACCGCTCTCATTTGTCTCACCTCTGCACTCGCGGATGAGACTGGACGATGACCGTTCTGACCGTTGCCATGACCGTTACTATGACGACAATGTGACCTGGGAACCGGAATTCCAGAACTAGTAAACCCCGAGCTAGTATTCATTGTTCCACCACTAGATGTCGTTGTTGTTGTTGTTGTTGATGGTTCTGGTGCGTGTCTTCCTTTTCTACCCTGTCCGTGTGAATGCCCATGTTTTTCCTGATTGGATTTGGATCGGGAATGTCCATTTCCATGTCCATTTCCATTCCCATGTCCAGCTCCGTTTAGTTGACATTGAGCATGTCTGTTAGTTTTTGACTGTGAATGTGGATGAGAATCACCATTCGGATTCGCATTTGGATTTGGATTGGGATGACCATGTGAACGTGAGCGTGAATGCGAATGGGATTGAGAATTAAGGTGATCCATTTCATTATTCATGTTTCTTCGTTCGGATGCTCCTTTCTCCGCTTTCCAGGAAAGGTATTGGAGCTCAAACTCTCTTTCTCTCGCCATCATCGTGGCCATGTCCGCACCATGTGGATTTGCATGTGGCATTGGAATTGGAACTGGAATTTGATGTGGATATTGAACTGGATGTGCAACTGGGTGTGGAAGTGGATGCGGCTGAGGATGAGGGTATTGTTGTTGTTGTTGTTGTTGTTTTTGATGTTTGTGTTGGTGTTGCAATTTCTTTTGATGATGTCGCTCCACCTCAATTTCAGTCTCTTCCGACTCGGATCCGGATCCAGATTCAGAATCGGATGACTCTGAGCTGGAGCTGGAAGAACTGCTACTACTCGAGCTACTGGAACTACTTGACTCTGAGTCGGATGAGGATGAGGAGGATGAGGAGGAGGAGGACGATGAAGAAGAAGATGATGATGCTGTTGATGCGGATGATGCAGTCGAGGCGGACAAGGCGGTGGAAGCTGATGCGACTGTTGAGCGAGTTGCGGCTGTTGAGCGAGTTGAGCGAGTTGCAACTCGCTCAACTGCGGACTCTGCCGCCGACTCTGCTGAAGATGCACTATCTACTTTGGAAAATTTGAAATAAACACAGAAATACAGACAAAGTATAGCATATTATAGCACAATAAATCCATAACTACAAGAGTAAACAGACTCCAGAGAGTCTAGAGTCTAGAGTCAAGAGACATAAATTAAAAGCCGACAGCAGACGAAACAGCATAATGAAAGACAAACAAAGGACGCTCATTCTTCATAATTCATTATTCATCTTTCATTATACTCACTCCGCCTTTCCCCTCCTTTTCACCACTCTGCTAAAATTGTATTAAAATCAAATGGTATTCCTTTCCCTTTTCTTTTGCCTTTTTTGTATTTTCTCTTTTCTCTTTTTGCTCCACTTTGTGAAACTGCACAAGTTTCTCCAGCAAAGTTTTACAATGAAAATAGACTAAAACTACAGCAGTTGCATATCTATACAATCTTAAACCTACAAAATCTACCGCCATCCGGCCTATTTAATTATTAAATGATTCATCTACTCTTGAGGGGCTTTCCCTGTCTTTAAATTCTGCATTCTTTAAAACGTAAAGGCCAATTTTTCATAAAATTTCAAGAAATGCGCCTCGGCTCATGATCATTATTGAAAAGTGTATTTAAATTTCAAATTTCAAATGCTGTGTAATTCAGAATTCAGAAACGTCCCACACGTTTTTGAGAATGGTATGGCATTTTTTAGTTATTTTACCTTCCAAAAGTCCACCAGCCACAACTTCTTCGAGGACGTTGAGGAACTCACTCACCGTCTTGTTGTTCGGCTCGTATTTCAGTACTGTACAAAAACAAATGAAAGAGAAACATGTGAATTAGGAGTTTAGAATTGGGAATGTATTGGAAAACGCACGACAAAGGACAAAGGACAAGTGTTAGGAGTGTGAATGTTAAAAAAAACGTCCACAAATCGTAAAAAATATCTGGCTGATCTGCTGGTATAAAGAATAAAAAATCCACATTGGACACTCCACTCGTCACACTTTTTATTATTGGGTCAGGGTGTTTGTAATTATGTAGCTGTTAGCCGTTAGTTGTTAGATTGATCGTAGTTTGTACTAAAACCACAACCCAAACAACACGGTGAACTACAAAATACAAAACATAAAACACAGATTACAAAAGTATTATGACGTCATATTATTGCAATTCACAAAACAAAACAAAGCAAATCGTACAGCACGAGATCTACTATCTTTTTCTCCACCAACTCAACACTCAACACTCGGCATTACCAACCTAGTTTTTTGTAAACTTAATCCTTTAAACTAAAATAGAAACCATGTCACACTGCATTATTCATTCTTCATTCTTCATTCTAGTTCTAGCCTTTCTGTGTCAATTTCACTGTGTCAAACGGCAAATGTCAGATGCATCAACCACCGACACGCGCTCCTCGATGTACAATACACAATTTAAACCATGTTCCTCTTATTCTCCAGCCTCAAATAATAAATAATAAATAATATTCCTAGTAAAATAATAATTTTAAAATAATCATTAATACATTGACTTTGGATTATGGATTCAAAAGAAAATTATGGATCCGATCCTATTTATCAATTTTGTACCATTGACCATTGACCATTCATCATCCGTCATAATTTCCGATAATTTTTCAACTATTTTCATGAGTGGAATTCGAATGGTAAAACTAGAAACTAGCATAAAATTTTCTCTTTTCTTGATATTCATAATTTATACTAGTCAATACTCAAAACTCGAGACTTGAGACTCGAGACTCAAAATTCAAGAAAACCTCATAAAATTCCAGTAAGCTACAAAAGTAAAAAACATGAATGAAAAAAGGAAAAAAACCGTCTCATAAATTAAACAACTGCTGACGTATGTTGTAAAGCATAAAAAATATCTTTGGACTATTGGTACATTTTTTATTTTGCAGAAGCAAGTGCAATGAGTAATTGTGTAAAATGAGGAAATAAAATAAAAGTCAGTTCATCCTGAATCTTAAATTCTGGGATGTTGGCTGTTGGCTAAACTCTGATCCTGTATCAAGTCTCAAGTCCATTGGGAAAGGAGGAAAGCTGAGGAGCAGAATGCTGAATGGAATGCTCAAGTCAAAAGTTTATGACGTACGTACATGCACATTTAATACGACATTATGAAATATAAAATACACTCCCGATTCTAGATTCCAAACTCAAACCACAAACCACAGAGCAGACAAACTAATAATAAATGAAACTTTCTCCATTTTTCACGTTTCCGCTCCGTCTGTCGTCATTTAATTCTTAATTTAAACTCCTTTCTGCATGCCATATCATGCGTTTCAAGTTGCAAGTTACAAGTCACAAGTTACAAGCCGCAAACGAAATGAAAATGATTTTATACACGCACAAATGTAATATTTTAACTTCATTTTTACAGCTTTGAGCTTTGAGCTTTGAGCATTGAGAAAAAGAGACTTTTCATAACTAAAGACATTAAATGTTTCAAGTTTCCCTTTCCTGTTTCAGAATTCCTTGTCATACGAATAAGGAATAATTACGAATAATAATGACTGTTGTAGGCACATTTTACATCTTTTCGTGCATCAAAACTCAAAGCTCCTATTTTTCCATATTATTCCATTTCATTTCGCCACATTTAAGTGTAACTACACAATACACAATAAAAGTAAAAAGTACAAGTAACAAAGACATTGGCAACTTCCACTTTCCAGTTGAATTCAGAATTCAGTGAAAGAGAAAGGAAAATAAAAGGACAAAATTGTTTGTGTAGAAAGTAGAAAAGGTATGTGGTGGTTTCTATTTACTTGCAAATTATTCCGGTAGTTTTATGATATAAAAGACAAAGACACGTAATACAAAATGACACAGTGCAATCATGTTTCCGCTCGTGCGGAAAGGAAGAGGACTAAAAAGAGAGCTTTTAAATGGAGCATGAAAAATGGAGAGGTCTAGATTCTAGATTCTTACGCCTTCTACAACACAAGACACAAAAGCAACACAAGAATATTTAGGTTAAGAGTTGAGACTCGAGAGAAGAGAGAAAAGAGAGGAGCGAATACGTATGATTAAAAATGTATAGAGTGAAAGTCTCCTTTGACTTTAGCACTTTGACTTTTGACTGCAGTTTTTAAGTTTCGACCTTCAACTAGACACTCGAAACTAGACCCAAAAAACTTGAAAAGTTGAAAACACACTTTAGACATTAGACTATTTGAGTTTTGAGAAAAGTTAAAAGAGCAACTTACTTATTTTACTCAGTCGTAAAGCTTCCCTGTAATTTTTTGTGAGTAGAGCCGAGAGGAACTGAAAAAAGGGGGAAGAGAGAAAGGAACCCATTAGAAAAATTAAAAAAATTTTATGCGTCAAAGACTTTCTTTTTATTTTACGGCATACGGTATATAGGGTACTTGAAATATTACGCTAGATTTACTCATTTAATTTTGAATGTTGACTGGTCAATTATTCATTATTCATAATTCATGAGCAATATTAATAATTAATATTATTGCTTGAATTTCAATTAAAATCCATGAATCAAAACAAAACAAAATAAGAATCTGTATGAATGAAATTGATGAAATTCGTATTTATACTTTATGCGAGTAGAACTTACGTCTAAAATTGTATTAAAAGGAGCGGCCTCGTCCCCAACGCCGTCATCTCCCGTCATACCCGTCATAGGCACACCATTATTATTACTACTTTTGTTATTATTATTTTTGGGTTCATTTTCAGTATTGGTATCCCTTTTCTCTCCAACTGCACCCACATCACCCGAACCAACACCAACACCAGAAGGATTTGTGGGAGAAATTGATGAATCTACTTTAATATCACCTCTGCCTTCCATCTTCTCTTCAACGTTTCCTACCGGACCGTCTGTGGTTTCCGTAGTTACGTCTGTAGGGCCGGGTTCCGTCTAAAAAATAAAACAGGTTTTTTACCATCTCCATTTTCCACTCTCCACACTCCGTTCTCATGTCTAATGTCCTCGTTATGATGTGCTGTTATTTTACATGTTAAAACTAACCATGACCCCTTTCACTGCACCTTTAAATTTGGTAAACATGAATATAGTTTTGATGTTTGATGCTCAGAACATTTTCTACTAGTCTAATTCAAAATTGGATTCAGCTGCTTCATCTCAGTCCATTCCAGTTTTAATCCTGTCTTCAGTTACTGGCACCCGAATCCAAATCCAAATCCAAATCCAAGCTCAAGTTGAAAATTGGCAGTCACAAATCAAATCACAAAGCACAAAAAGGTCACTTTATTTTTTATTTGAATCACTAAATTATCAAGAAAATCACAATCCAAAATCCACGGTTTACAATTCACGATCCAAATTTTAAAATTATGTAAAAGAAAACACGACAAGAACTAAACCGTTTTAGTTTTTAAAATTCACAATAGAATTCCACACGTTTTAAAATTTGTAATTTGCACAAGACACAAGAATTGTTTTAAAAAGTTGAAACCTTTGAAAGTCCACAAAAACACAGAAACTACTCTACTCACAATTCACAATTCACAACCCACAGCTAGCGATTCAGTTGCACAGTTCAATTCAGTTGAATGTTACCAAAGAAACTAATCCAAAATCCAAATGTTACAAGTTTGTCTCGAGTTTTTCACCTTCTTTAATCCAATCTTGAAACTTTTACTGGGACTCGAGACTTGTTTACTGGTCTGAAATGAGGATGAGAATGATTGAAACTGGTCAAGTGCTGAGGAAAGTGAGAGGAGAGAGTAGAGTGCCGGTATTATTATTATTATTACTAAAAGAGTTACACCATTAAAATCCGGGTGTCCTAGTTTTTCCCAAAGAATTCGCATAAAATCCGAACTTGATGTGTTAATGACTTAAAGACGAGGACAGCGTATCAGATATCTGATGGAAGAACAAGCTATCGCGATTCGCGATATGTATGCATGAAAAATGAGAAAGTCAAAACTCAAAAGAAGTGGAAGGTAAAAAGGGAAAAGTAAAGGGAAAGCCCAGCGTTGCAATGGTGATGACATGGATAACCATCATCATCGATTTAACTAAGCTCTGCATACCACTTGATGTACAACGTACAAAGTACAACTGCCTATTCCTGTTTCATTCGTCATAAATTATTATTAATCCTACCTATTCCAACTGTGTACATATATGAAACACATGTATTTCCCCGTACACTCCACACTCCACATTGAACATGGTGTGTGAAAGAAAGAAAGAGTGAGGGAGAAGAAAAGTTTATCATGTAACAAATTAAAATTTCAGAGCACGACATGGCATAACGGACTATCGATATCAAGCACCAGCTCCGGCTTGGTTACCTCCATTTGATTTTATGACATTTGTCCAAGTTCAATCCAACTTCTGATTACAACTCTATTATATTATGTGTGTGGTGGTGGAGGTAGTGAAGGACGCATTTTTAAAAATAGTAGACGAGGTGTAGACTGTAGATATTGCAGATAAAAACGTATACATAGAAAAGTGCACATGGTTTTACAATTCCGAATTGCAAATGCAACGTATGTATGAATTTTATTGTACAGCAATGTATAAAATGTAGAGGAATAGGCGTCACATGTTAATAACATTGTTCACTGTAAGCTGCAAACCTTAAGATATTTTCCTTAAGATATTTTCATGTTTCATATTTCATGGTTTTCACTCTGTTCTTGAGAAAGTAAAGGAGAAGAGAGAAGAGAGGGAATTTTTCACACTCCACTTCACTTTCTGCCAAAGGTCAACTTCCGTCATCCGCCATTCGTCATCCGCCATCCCTGAATCTTGAATCTTGAATCTTCTCAGTGTCAAGCCAGCATTTCGTTTTCTTTTCACAACTCATAACGCCTATCAATTCCCATTACTACAGAGTACACAGTATAAACAGTATATAGGAGTTGCTAATGAAAGTTGGAACAGTAAGGAAGGGCATTTTCCCCCTATCTCCTACCTTGAATATTTTAACTTTCTCCATTTTCATTTTCTCCACTCAGGGTGAAATAATATCATGCTTAAGTAAGTGTATACATTCACTAATTGACATATGACATTTTTTTGTCTATCACCTATCACCGATTATCCAAGTTCATCCAAAGTAATCGCTTTCACTAGAAAAACTCTGTAGACATTTTATTATTTTATGAAAGCTGTCTAATATAATGTACAATGTCTGATCCTGCAAAAATTGTTTTTGGCATCCGAGGTCATGGTTTGAGCTTTAAGCTTTGAGCTGTAGTCAGTAGTCAGTAGTGATGCAATTTAATTCAAGTTTATTCAAGATTCAAAAGTATTAACACTGCGGTTTTGTTCATATTAAATTGGATTTATATCATAGAGTACATATAACATGTGCTCTATGATTTATACAAATATGACACTCTCAACTCTCAATTTCCAACTCTCATCATTTAAAATTTAAACAATTATTCAAAAGGTGAAAAACTTGAGTCGGAGACGGTCGACTGCCTCTAGTATCCAGTATGTAATATTCAGTTAAGAGTTCAGGTAATGTTACACCTCTTCAGGAATTACGATGACGATGCGAGGTAGAAGACACTGGAATCTAGAATCTAGAATCCAGAATCTGTAGTAGTTCTAGTTTCTGGTTCTACTTCGACAACTAGAAACGAGAAACAGAAAATTGACTCTATTAATTTTTTACGCAACATCCAACATCCAGCATATTTTTCTGCCTTTTCATAATGATGAGCAATTAGGAAGGACGAAGTATGAAATACGAAGCAGTTCCAAGTTCCATACTCCATACTCCATAGAGAATAAAAGTTCAATGGCCTCCTCTCTCCTTTCTGCTTGGGTTATTTCAGTTTTCCCTGAATTTTACCCAATGAACTCACCAGTAACCGGTCACCTGTCACAAAAATTCATCT
This sequence comes from Sminthurinus aureus, assembly GCA_034698265.1. Taxonomy (NCBI): domain Eukaryota; kingdom Metazoa; phylum Arthropoda; class Collembola; order Symphypleona; family Katiannidae; genus Sminthurinus; species Sminthurinus aureus. The sequence goes on along the minus strand of JAQGBH010001538.1, from coordinate 11,542 downwards.
GCAAGTTTTTGGAAAAGTGATACGTTCAAAATTCAAAGTATAATAAAATAATAATCTAACACGTGTAAATATAGTTTATCGTTGTATGTTTTATCCTGTAGACTGTAGACTGTATCCTGCAGAGAGTAAAAGTGTACCTCTTTGCTTTGTTCTTGTATAAAACATAAAATACATGTGTACATGGGTATTCAAATAAGTACGCAAATGGAGAATGGGGAATGTATGAATTGCGATTTTATGAGATGATTGCATGGCATAATATAGTATGTACAATGTGCAATGAACATGGTTAATGGGTATTAAATATTAAATAGCAACAAGTTTTTATGCAAATTCATGGTAAACAAAAAATGTAATCTAAAATCTGTATTATCGCACAGCATCAAGTATGACGTATGACATATGAAATAAAAAAAGACGACAAAAATTTGAGCAGGACCAGAATCGAGAATCGAGAATGATGAGAATTTATCTTTTACCGTCAAACAACTCTTTTATATTATTATTTAACATATTGATTTTGGATTTTGAGTTTTGAGTACATAAATATATAGTCAGAACTATAAACTATAATAAAATAAATAGTAATTGAAATTAAGACGAGATAAACATTTCTCATGCTCAATGCTCAATATCTCTAAAAATAGAATGTAGTATAACAATAATGATTATTTATTATTTATTACTAAATAATGTTACAGGTTACAGTTTATCATGTGCAATTGATATTGAATATTGATTCAATACCTTTGACTAGTAACTAGTAACACATTTTGTTGTATTAATGACTGACAGTAATAACTAAGATACTTTATCGAGCATAATAATTAATAATTATTAATATTATTTTTTATTTACATAATGTACAGTGTACAATTTATGATCATTCCCAAATGCCCAACAGTTCCCTTTCACTTGGATAATATATTATTATGTAAAATATACGCACACATACAACATACTGCATACAGCTTAACAGACAAAAATTATAGTCGCGCATTTGCAACAAAGATGCTTGATTTTTTATATTACACTAATTATTTTGATATGTGTATTCGGTGCTCTTATTTTTTTAGTTTTTAGTATGTATACTAGATTCTAGATTCTAGACATTAGAAATGCTTTAATATTATTTCAAGTTTAAATTATGCATGTGAAATGTGAAAGGATCAACGATCAAGGGGAAAGTGATAAATGATAAATGATAAATAAGCACGTCTCTTCTTCTTTGTTTTTTTTGTTCAATAGATTTCTTTCAAAAAAGAATTGTGATTGATCACTGATAATTTTATTTCTATTTATATGATATATTTTATGATACAATTACATCCATACGATTTTCACATTTGTTCATCCAACATTCAACATTCAATACAAAGTACAAATTAAAATGAGTATTCAATATTAAATATTTTAAACATGTTTGTTTTTTGTCCTAATTGTCATGTTTGATATGTTTCCGTTTCCGTGTTATCGGTGTTTACAGTTTTGACAGTTTTGACATGTGTGCTTGTTCTTTCAATGATATGTATGTGTATAGATTTTTCACATTTGGTTTGTGCTTTGTGCTAGAACCTATTCTAAACTGTAATGACAATAATTATTATTATTATTATTATTTATTATTATTACTTTGTTACTCAATGCTCAATACTAGATACTAAATATTTTACAGTTACTTTTTACATGGTTTGGTTTTTGGTTTTTCTGAGGACGCTGTCGAATGTCAAAAATCAAAATGGACAGAGACAATTGCAAATTGTAAACAAGATGAAATTCAAGATTTATAATTTACAATCTACGACGCAGTACACCATTAATCCATGAATGAATTTCTGTTTTCATTATTACATTTAGGATTTAGCCTACCCACATAAAATATATACATTTTCCTTTACATTTTCCTTTCCGTTTTCATTCATAGTTTAGACTCTAGAATCTAGAATCTACGATATAATCCAAAGGGCATAGAATCCAGAATTACTATTTACTGAATATTTGATTGGATGACTAAATAAGAGTAGAATGATGAATGTGCATGAATTTCTCCGGACTGTGAACTGTGAAAGATTTCCAACAATAATTATTATGTAGAATGTAGACTGTAGACAAGAGACAAATGCCCGTTCAAATATTAGATGTTGGATGTTGACTGTCGGTTGTTATTTTCTACGAGCTACGAACTACGAGCTTCGAGTTATGTACGAAACAAGTAAACTGCGTACATATTTAGGCCCACCTCACCTATAACCTGTCTAATGTCTAATGTCTACGTTCCGCACTACAGGTGAAATGCGCTCATTTCCATACTAATTGTAGCCCTTTTCTAATTTGTACAGTCAACTTCTGCCTAATGTCTAATTCTAATTCCAATGGTGAATGTTGAGAGACCTGAGACTAATGTGTATTCAGGTGGCGAGTGGAGTGGCGAGGCTCAAGGTAAAAGGTAAACAGTAAACATGACATGATGGTGAAAGTGGCAAATTCTGGATTCTAGACTCTGAATCCCTATGGATTTTAGATGCATCCTTTTTGTTCTTTGTTCCTTCAGTCGTCTCTTTCTCCTGTATCTTTTGTACACGTCCCTTTTGTCTTTCACTCTTTCACCTCGTTTCCCATTTTCATCCGGAGCCTCAAAGAATCCCAAAAGCCCAAGAGGAAAATCCTCATCCAACCTCTGCACTACGTCATTAGAAAGTACCGAGAAAGTAAAAGGTACAAAATACAAAAGATGCTGGCTATTCGTTACACCTTATTTATGTGTTGTGAGCTGTGAGTTGTGAAACAAGGTAGGAAAGAAATATTGATTTTTTAATACCAATGACCTCTTTCAAAGTTCCATTTCCCCAAAATACTCAACATCCAAACTCCAACAAAATGGGAAATGTGTCTTTCTTTTCGTCTTGTAAATTTTTAACAGTAATGAATAAAACATAAAACGTACAGCTGAAACCAAACACCTGACATTTTTTTTCAAGCACCATCTTTACAAATTATTTTCTATTAGGTACATAGCATTATCTGTATTTGTGTAAGACATGTAGACGAGAGAAAAAATTAGAATGTAAGTACCGTGTATTGTATTTTGTATCGTCTATCGTCTATAATATTTTATATTTTGTAAATATTCCATATTCAATATTCAACTATTACATAATATTCTATTTTTCACCCAGAACTAGACTAGAGCAAAGCATGTAGATATACCGGAAGGTAGATAGTTTAGTTTGCTTTAGCGAGAAAGGGTAGAAAGTAGAAAGGATTCATTACTATTATCACCATATGCTTTGATTTTTTGATTTTGATATTGATATGTATGTTGTTGTTTCTTCTTTTTTTTTGTTGACTGTGCCGTCGTCATTATATATGTCTGTTATTATTTGTTATTAGTCTGTAATTTAATACATGTGCACTTTTGATTTTAGATTTTAGATTACACTCGCATAAAAATGTTCAATTTTCAAGCACCAAGATTCAAGATACAAACGTCCATACACATCATTTATCTTATCATTAGTAGATTAGTATTGTAGTACATGTTACGAATTACGAATAACGATTAATGAATAATAATTAATAATAATATACACAATTATCATCTAAATTTTCTAATGTAGGTACTTTTACATTATACATAATATTTCAATAATCATTATTATTGTACTTATTAAAATAGAAGCAAAATCTGCTCTCCGTCCAATCCAAGTCACTGACACTGGATCCACAGTTTTTTTTTCTTTTTATTTTATATGCCTAAAATTTTATCTTTACTAGTTTTTAACTTGTAAGTAGCTTTAAATTCGGTTTGTCAACTCAAGTTAGAGCAAATAAAATATAAATCTGCGAGTGCTAGGAAAATTAAAATAACAATACAAAATTACGCTTGTTTTACTTTTCGGTTTTGATTTAGATAGTAGAACAAAGAGCTAAACAAAAAGTTATATGTTCAAATTAGATTCAGAGTGAAAGGTAAAATGCAACTGAAAACTTTTCTGCTGCATGTTTTTATTATTAAAAGTAATTTAAACAATCGTCGTCATCCCCCATATTCAATACACAAAACTGTAGGAAAATAGTAAATAGTATTAAGCATTATTGCGTTAAACTCACCATCAATTTTGTGTTGTGTATCAGAAAAATTCCTAGAATTTGTTTACTGCAAGTGGTCTATTGTCTACTGTCAACAAATAAAGGATTGAGAAATGGAAATTGGAAACGGTATTGTATTTACTTTTGTGGTTTGTGTACTATCCTAAATCCTAAATCAGCCGTACGACCTACAGAAAATGGATGATGACGACAATTGAAAATTTTTTATAAGAAACTTATTGTATTAATGAATACAATGAGAGAGAGAAAAGGAAACAAAAGGAGAAAGAAAATGGAAAATTCAAACCAAACTGATTGTCTCTCTTGACCTATATTATTATTTAGACTGTAAATTGTAAATGGTATTATATTATAGCCAAATTTAAGACAAATGTATTTTTTATGTCTACATTTTAAATTGACACGTCACAAGTGACAACACTGTCTAAAATCTAAAAACTAACAATACTAAAGAATGTCCATACCAATACTCAATACTTGCAATTTTGTAGATATGGAATTATCTTTTATGTGCTTGTGCTACACTTTTTTCTCTTGTTCTCTCCATTTGACTATATTTCGTATTACATAATTAATAATAATTATTATTAGCGATTAGCGGTACCTACACAGTTTTACACATTTTTTTTACAGATTTGATACACTACAATAATTAATTAATGTAATAATATTTCCCACGGTTTTTAAAAGAGTTAAACGGCAAACGGCAAATGCTTAAAAGTTATAAGTAAAATATTTCTAGCTTATTTTGTAGTGTTTACATAATATTATATTATGCACATCTTTTTTATCTTTATCTTATTACTAATAGGAAGTAGGAAGTATAGTTAACAAGAATAACTAGTCTAATTAATATTACAATCACATTCATTTCATACTTTTCATTTCACCCCATAAACAATTAAATAGTAAATATAATTGATAACATGCAGCTTTTGGATTGTGCATCCAAAATAATATAGTATATTATTTACATATAAATTATCCATTATCAATTATCATTGACATTCGACATGGATCATGGATCTCTTTTTTTTTAATAATAATAATTATAAAATAAATAATCTATTATTATGTAAGTTACGATGACACGATAGATAACTTTCTCTTACTCTCGCTCTTATTTTTATCTATAATTTATTTACACCTAATTATATTTTTTCCGTCATATAATATTAAATATCATGTTTTTATATACGAATAATTTATTTATATTTTAATATAAATTTAAATGATATGTTTTGTATATACAGATAATAGTTTCTAGTGAATCTGTTATCTGTTTTTTCTCCGTTTTCAAGGTTCATTTTCTAGGTACAAGTTTCAATAGTTTTTTTTCTTTTTTTTTCAGTTTTAAAAATGCTTTTTTCTTATAATGTATTTTATTATTATCATGTTACGTGTATAATAAACGGCTATTGATAATAAAATTGTGTATGTATTGTGTATTTTATTTTACTCTGTTTAAAACGAAAGACCATTACTTTTTTTTTATCATTTACCATTTTTTGGAACATTTTGTTTTTTTAAATAAATCAGTTAGCCGTTTGGGAATATATTTAGTATTAATGTACTATTTAATGATATGTATAATGTATACGTATAGGTATCATTATTATTATTATTATTGGTTTAGTTGATACTCTCATTACAAAAAGCTTAGCTTGCTCACTCTCATTTTCTTTTTATAAATATCTATTTCCAGTTTGTTTTTGTTTTGTGTTTTGAGTTTTGTATTTGTAGTTTTGTAGGTATTGGAGAAAATCAAAAGGTCAGATGAATAAACTACCTACTCGTGTATAATAATAATATAGCTGCAGGATGGTACATACTGGAAGATCCGATATGTATAGAATGTACATACTTTGTATACATAATTATATTTAATCATCATCATTATAAATAAGAACATACGCACATACATATAGGTTTTCCCCCCTCTTCAAATTTAACGCAAGTGATTGAAAGCGTTAGCTTTGGCTGTTATTCTCTTTTCTCCGGCTGTGTGTTCAACTTTTTCTCTGATTTGATCAATCGCAACTGGGCCCACACAAATCAATGCATCTTTGAAATAGGAGCATGCCTAAAAAACACACAGAAAAAACATAATCATTTTAGTTATTAGAATTTACAATTTTCCATTTATTTAAGTTTCCAATTTTTGATTTGTGATTTGTGATTCATACACAAATTGGAATTGGAATTTATATTACAAATTCATGTAAAATTTCTGGTTGAGGTCTGAAGTCTGAGGGAGGAAAACGTGATTTGATATGTCGAATGACGAAGATTGAAGTACACAAATAACAAATACCACGTGAAATAGAATCTATAGTGTCTGGATCTAGACTTTAGAGTGAATTCTTGAGAAAATCTTCCAGAAGTATATAGGGGAAATTGTAATATCAGACAGGTTTGTGACCCTTTAAATTCACTCCTCGTGAGCATCACGAGGAGCATTCGACAACGAGAATTGCGAATTGAGAAAAACAACTGTCACATGAAATCTAAATTATTGAGTGGATTGCATGTATCATGTACATTTTGTACTTGCTCTTTTAAGATTGGATTGTCAATTCCAACTCGTACTTTTCGATTTTCTAATGAAGCTTCAAGTCTGACGTCTGAACTACTTTTTCCATCACAGATATAGATATATATACTTTCTACATAGTACATAGTACAGTCTCATGACCTATTTATTGATTAATCAGTATTCTCTGCTGACTGCTGACTGCTGACCTTTTCGAACCTGCTAACAATATTTGAAAACTGAAGAAAGAATTAAGAAAGCAAAATAGAACATGTTTATTCATTATAATATGAGCCTATAATATTATTATCATGTATTCACCGGATCAAAATATTTAGTAAACGACGAAGAAGGAGGATTAGCTCGTTATAATTGTCCGTATTTGTATTATCATTCTAAAAAGATTTAAAATTTCACAGCTGCCAAGTTTTCATTGTGCATACACAATGCACAATAGACGACACACGATACCCAATGCACAATGCACAGTTAACAATTACTACATGATACGTGATAAAAAGGTGAAAAGGTTATGTATACGTAAGAAAAGTTCCTATTTATTCAATCTAGACACAACATCCAGGTAAATTTAAATGTGCTCTTTATACTTGTAGGAAGAAAACCCACCATCGTCATCATTATTATCATCTTCATCATCATGACTGCATGAGATTTCTAATTCATTTCCAGTTTCTATGTACATTCTAGATTCTATAGATTAATCCTTCCAAAATCAATTAAAGTTTCATGAAAACATGTACTTTTTGTATCCAGGTACTTTGAATTTAGAATGTTGTAGAAAATAGAAAGGACACAAGACAGAAACAGCAGGAGAGCGAGGAGCGAGAAAGCAGGATTTTCTTTCTCTCTTTCGCTGGCCTGGTTTTCTCTTTCTATTTTCTATGAGTTTCGAGTTTCGAGTTTCATTTAGAATGTAGAATGTAGACTTGAGATGAAAGGTGAACGGCGAAGAAAGCTGCTGGAAGGATTACAAAATTGTCCATGTATGTAGATTTTAGATATTTGTATCTGTATATTATAAATTGTATAGGCAGCCTACCACTTTTATTGTTATTATAAATGGTGTACGTTGTATTTTGTATTTTGTATGTAGCTGGAGGCGAGGAGAGAAAACTAATAGGAAATGAAATGGAGTAGTATTAGGTTTGTCTTTACAAAGATCCTCCTATTTTCATTAATTCTGCTCCTCTCTTTACTCTACAACTACAAACTACAGCATACACTATTCACTGTTCAATGTACAGTGTACACTGTGTACTAAACAGCCACAATGCTAAATAATGTACAATGATGTACAATTTGCAATGTACAAAATACAAAATTTTAAAATGTACCTTAAACCTTAAGTATAAAATAATAATGTTTTTTTTTTTCAAAAAAACTAAAGGTACTTAGTATTCTGTGTTCTGTATGAAAGTTGTTATTATTTTTCTAAGCTTATAGCAAATATTATGTTGCAGGCACGTTGTACTTCTTTTGAATTATTCAAAATTGAACAGAAAAGAGAAAATTCTGTATTCTGTTTTCTGTTCAACACAGCAACAGCAGTACTGTGGAACAGGAATAAATTAAAATGGCATAATACTTTTGACTTTTGTCCAAATGACAGAGCACCATGAGTCATGAGCCATGAAAAATGAACAATGAGTCTTCCTGTCTTGAATTAATAAAGAGACTAGAGAACCAACTCTGAAATTATTATTTAAGTACTGTACAACTTGGAATTTGAAGGTTGAAAGGCTGTTTTTGACCAAGAAAATGGTTATGGATTACGTATAATAAAATATCTGAATGAATTTGGAATTTGGATGTAACATTATGTAATTGCTACGGAATAAAGTATAAAATATCCAGTGTCTGTTTTTGACGGCTCTGACATAACTTATCATCTAACAGTATTGTGTGTAGGACTTCTTCTTTCTCATTATTATTGTTTATCATACTCCCGCCCATCATTTAAATGACATGCCCTGATGAAGTACTCCAATCTTCAATCAAAAGAGAATTGAGAATCGAAAATCAAGCATGCAGAATCATGTGAAATACGGCATGCAAAATGCACATGCTAAAATGTACAATGTACAACGTACAAACTACAAACATCCAATTAAAACTGTTACAACGAAACATACAATATCCAAAACATCATGAATCATGAATTATAAACTCTAATAATAATGGAAAAATACGGAAAATGACCTAAAAACATGTTTTGTAAACAATCCAACTTCAATCTACCATAAAACATGAATGAAAATTCTGGAACTAAATATATAGTATATAGCTTCATTTTCGTGGTATCTCTTTTTTTTCCTCTTTCCCTCAAACTTCAAACCTCAAACCTGGAACAAAACTTTTCATTTTTGACAGTTCCGAGTTTCCAAGTAGGATGAATTTAATGATTCATGTATGAACCATTTTTAATTGTTATTGTTTTGTGGTTTTTCAAAGTAAACGAAATACTAGAGAAAGGAGATTATTGTTCCATTTAATTATTATTACCTTTCTGGGAGCTTGACGATGTCTTCTTTGAACCTGGCAGCAGAGTCCTTTTTCGATGTCGCAGTCACTTGACATAATGCAGTCCTCTCCTGTAAATACAAAATACAACAAAAATCATTATTTATAGTGAAACCTTCTCGAAAGCCAAACCCCAAATCCAAATTCAAAACGGAATGAAAATGAATGAGGCCAAAGTAAGCAAAGCCAAAGTAGTAAATTAGGCTATGCTCTATGCTCTATGCTACACTACACACTTTTAGCCAGTTAAACCGCAGATTTGTCATTGTTCATTATTAATTAGAAAATATGAGCAAGAGAAGTAAATTCATCCGGTATTATGGATATGAGAAGAGTTTGTGGTAGAATCTAGAATCTAGAATCGCCACATGATACACACAACACAAATTACGTCATTCTATTTTTCAAACCACACGTATCACATATCGTATCGTAAAATTTATGTGTATGTGTAAAATGTAAAATCTCTACCATTTTCATTTTTCATGTGTACGTCAGAAGTCACAAGTCACGTTTCATTTTCCAATATTATCATTTCAGTTTTCAGCCCACAAAAGCCTATTTACACGAGTTTTTCTCGGTAACTCTTTGAAACGATACCAGCTCAGACGTCACCTTTCACCATTTTACTATTCATCGTATGCAGAATAGAGAATAGAGTAAGCCCTAATCCATCAGATTCCATATTCAATTACAAACTACACCTTAAAATTAGCTCAATCCAATTCAGCTCAGCTGTGATCGAATTAAAGCTGGTTTGTCAATTTTTCTCGATCCGTTGTACTAGTTTCTAGTTACTCGTCTAGATTCTAGATTCTAGAATCTAGAAATAAATACGTTCAACGCTCAACACTAATGGATAATGGATCATGCAAGTCCGTTCAGTTCCTTGTCCCAATTCAACTTTGATTTTTATTCCAGTATACATATCTATTCTCTTTTATAAAGTGCTGGAGTACTAGAAAGCTGGAATAATGGAATACTGGAGCGGATAAAGGAGACCGGATATCATTTCAGATTTCCCTCCCTTCTTTTATCTCATCCATGTTTGACGCATAAATAAAGTGGAATATAATATAAAGTGCATCGTGATTATTACTTTCACTTAAAATGCCCATGATTATCCATATCCATCAATACAGTAAGTATGCTTTTAGGGTGAGTAGTGAGTAGTGAATAGTGAGACGGGAGTATCATGAAAGGAAACGGAATAGACGTCATCATGCCTCCCAAATTGTACTTGCACCCTGCACAACACGTACATCGTTCACTCAAAATGCAGGGTGTTTAAATTTTTACATGCTCAAAGGCTCAACCCGCATCAAAATTCCCCGCCGAGTTCTGTTAGGTTTTCTAGCCCGTGAAATTTCCAGCTTGCAAACCGCCAGAATTCTGCCGAATGCAACGCTGAAAATCACAGCTTATCTGCCACCCACCAGAATTCGGCCGAGATTTCCCCTGAAAAAGTCGTCCATGTTTTTCAAAACTACGGCTCTGCTGTTTACGGACGAATTTTTCAGTTATGTTTTAACTTGAAGAATTGAAGTTCGCAATCCGCCCGAATTCTGTTCCCAGTATCTAAATTACTTTTTAATACAAAAATATTCTAAGTCCAATATATTTTGTTTCTTGTCGACATGGTTACAAAATGCATGTAACAAATACCAAACAATAAAATTGCAATTTGAAACCAAATCAAAATTTCATACATTTGCAATTTGCATTTTGAAATGAAAGCATCTCTGCCCAAGTTATCAAATCTTTTTAGTGAATTAGAGATTAGAGTGCAAGTTATGCACTTCGAGTCGAGTACTGATTTACTGTAATGATGATGATCATTTCTTGCGATTCGATTCATCTTTCGTTTTTGAGTTCAGTTTTCAAATACTAAAAAATGAGCATCAAAACTTTCTGCATTTCATGAGCGCTATAACGTTATGGGACAAAAGCGTAGTTGCTAGTTAGTGAGAGCGGAGTCATAAGATTTTGCTCTTTTTCAGAAATGGACTCATCTGAGCTCGCAACACGTAGCGGCACACACATCAGTTCACTTCTGCAAAAGAGCAAAAGCTTATGAGTCCACTGTCACTAAATAGCAACTACGCTTTTTTCCCATAACTTTACATCCGCTACGACTTATAACTCTTGCTTCAATCTAGGAAGATGGATGATTGTAAATTGTAAATAATCATCATTGCAGATTAAAAATTGCTGAAATTATAATTCTGATTTGGGGAACAACCTGCTTTTTCATTACTTCAAAAGGTGGAAGCTTTCCACTTTATAACTTAATGATAATGATCAGTTGAAATTTTCATTGGACTTGAAATATTTTTGTGTAATAAAACAGTTTTAAAA
>JAQGBH010001537.1:0-31638 GCA_034698265.1 Sminthurinus aureus | reverse complement strand
GTTGGGACTGAAACTTAAAACAGTGGCCAGGAAATGAAAAAGTAAACTGTCCTTATAATCTGTGGACACGCTCTGTAATTGGAGCATTGTTTTTGTTGGATTTTAAAAGCTAACAAAAGACTGCAAAAGTGAGGATTGCCAGACACAATTTGGAGAAGCAAGGAAAAAATGGGAAAAGAGAAGAAGACGAGGACCAAAACACTGAATTTTGAATGTGACTACTGCAACAAAAAATTCAACACGAATCGAGAAAAGACACAACATGAAGTTGTTCACACTGGAGTAAAAGCTTTTCTGTGCAAACTTTGTGACAAATCCTTCACTCAAAAGTCAAGTCTGGAACTTCACAAGAAAATTCACAGTGGACAGAAAGATCACGAGTGCGATTATTGCGGCAAAAAATTTGGTCAGAAACATCACTTGACTGATCACTTGACAGTTCACACGGGGCAAAAAGACTGGAAATGTAAATACTGTGAGAAAAAATTCTGCACAGGACGAACTTTGACTGATCATGTCAAGATTCACACAGGACAAAAAGATTACAGATGCCCTCACGAAGGATGTGACTACGCTGCGGCGCAAAGCGCTCATCTCACCAGACATATTCGGACGCATACAAAAGAACGACCTTTTAAATGTCGGGAGGTCAACTGCAACTACGCAGCCAAACAAAGCTCGAATTTGAAGCAACATCAACTCACTCACAAAGCAGCAAATGATAGAACTCTGTTCAAGTTCGTTTGCTCAGTTTCTGGTTGTCCGTTTAAAACTTTGATAAAGGGAATTCTCACGAGACACATGAAAACTCACAAGAAGAAATAGCGGAAGGAAAAAATCCGCTTGTTTTTATTCTGCTGATGATTTGTGAAATTTGCAAACCGACTTTTATTTTAAATTTGTTGTGTAAATATTATTTAAATAAAATTTAATGCATTTTAAACATGTGACACCACAGTATATTTTATTACAAGAGGAAATACGCTTTTTGGGATTAGGAAACGTTTTGAATAATTTTCTTTCGAAATGTGAATAAAATACTTTTAGCTGACAATTTTTATGAAGAATGATGAGAGTGTTAAAATTTACAATTTTAGTGCCTCAAATCTACGTACAAGCAGGCAAAGTGAAGGTCAAACAGCAATTTTTACTCATTTATCAGAACATGTAAAACGTTCCTTTCCTTTGTCTGGAATTTTGTTGCTTGGGAAACGTTGATGCATACAAACAACGGGCAATAGTATTTGGATATTTCCTAAGCTGACTTTTGCATCGTGGTTTGGCTTGGTTTTGGAATACCGTACACATTAATAAACTACTATTCCATTAAAAATAGTAAAATCTTTTGACTCCTCCCAAAACCGGGATTTAGTAAATTTCAAATTTTACAGATATTCCTTGGACGTAATTTTTACGTATGTACGACAATGTATTTGATAGAATTCAAGAACATCTGTAAAATTTGAAATTTTACTCAGGTCCCGCCCTGGGCGGAGCCATAAAATTTTACTATTTTTAATGGAATAGTATATATATATACAAGTAAAAGGAAACTCTTATTGCTTATAATTCAGGTACACAAGCGAATATAAATCAAAATAATTATAATTGTTGAGATTAACTGAGATTCAAAAGGTTCTATAATAATATATTAAGTATATTTAAAACTTGAGTGGAAGAGCTATATATAGGAATTATTACTTTATGAATTATGATAAAATGTTTTATAACTACTCTATAATATCATCACACTAATAAAAATTCGTTGTGTGTATCATTCAAAAAGTAGAAAACTCATTTTAAATTGATCAAATTTTTGTGAGCAGATTCTAAGTCTGGATCAATTTTTAAGGCTTTTTCATAGGCTTTTTTAGCCAATTCTTTCTTATTCCATCGATGATAGAGGACACCTAGTAGAGATATTTGACAGAAAAATTAACATGCAAACAATAATTAATCCATATATATTATATGTTTCAAACTCCCAAACATTGAACTAAAACACATGATAAAATACAATATTATCGTGTTTCAGAAAAATTTTAATGATATTATACACACAGAATATATGTATACTCACCCAAATTTGCATAGTATTTGGCAGGAACTTTTCTTCCTGATTTTTGGCAATATTCTATCGCAGTTTTAAAATGGCTTTCGGCTGTTTCAAAGTCGGATAATTTTCCTAATATATTTCCCAAAAGGAATTGAAGAGTATCATCAGAATCTAAAATGCTTGCAGCTTTTAATCCCCAGTCTTTGGCTTCTTCAACTTTTCCATCTTGATCCAATAAAATGACAATGTTTATCCATGCTTGAGCATGTGTTGGTTTCAAAGACACAGCTTTCATCCATGACTTCAGAGCCTGAGTCTTATTCCCAAGATCTAAATACTATGTATGTTTGAAATAAAAGAAAAGCTGTACATTACGTTTTATTTCCATATACATATTATTATCTTATTTACGTTTATATCAAAGGATCCATCATACAATTTTTGTGTCGAATGAAACGTGCGTAACGTGTACTAAATATCTTATACATTGTTTAGTTTTTACATATATACATATGTATGTGCTTACCAAATTTCCTAAATTATATTCACAATCAGGATATCTTTTTCGATATTCTAAAGCTTTTAAATAACTTTGCATAGCTTCTGTTGTATTTTTTCTACTCATTACAATTCCTAGATTCATCCAAGCTGCTGCAAAATCAGACCTAAAAGTTACAGAAAGAAATACATACGATTTTAGTCAAATAATGTATAATATTTTATGGTATCTTCGGATACATTTAATAATATGTGAGGCTGCAAAATCAAAGATAAATTACAACATATACTTACTTAACATCAACAGCTTTTCGAAGCCAAATCTCTGCTTCATCATACTTTTCATTGACACGTTCAAGGTTTCCCAAATTATTCATCGCTTGAAAATAATCAGGTTTCAGTCTTAGAGCAGTTTTGTAAGAATCAGCTGCCAAGATTTTTCGTCCAGTTTCTCCATAATGTGTCCCCAAATTGTAATGAACTTTTGCATTATTTGGGCAGACCTAAAATATAACGTTTCGCATCAGAGTACGTAATATGTATACATTTTTTTAAATCTATAATTTTATGCTGCATGTGGGATAAATCTAAAAAATAATTTACTTCAGGCGTTTAATTGAAATTGTAACAAAACTATATACTCACTCCAAGTGCAGATCTAAACAGTAACCCCTCATCTATCCAGTCAACACTACGTTGTACAGATCTCACATAAAACCACATAACCGTAAATATAAGAAATTTCATATTGCCATGTTTTAAAAAGGCATAGCTCAACAAGAGACAGTAGCCCACAGATGGTAAGTACAAATTCCGTTCAGCTAGTACAAAACCAACGGTGAAAATTACATTTGAAGATGGTAAAAAAGTTGTAGCAGAGATGAGGAGAGCAGTCATAACAATCCTATTTAAGAAATATATGTAGTTAAATCGTATGTATGGAAAGTTTTCTGGTAGCATTAAAATGATCAAAATTCAAAATCAAGTGAATTTTGCATATTATTTATAATGGTTGACGGTATAGTGTATATATATGTTACAAGAAATAATGTCGATATTTAATTTATTTACTTACTTGGATTTAAAAGCAACATAAAATCCTAGACGGATACCGATACCTAGGAATACTAAAACGTCTAAACGAAAACAAAAAAATACGTCAATTAATTTTATAAACAAAAAACAAATATATATGTTATATCTGTACATTCAATCCAAAAGTAATAAAAGTTAATTTTAAGAAAGAGAGAACTTACAAAAAAATCTCATATCTAATGGAGTTCGAATTAAACTGACGCATCCCATTGACCAATCGTAACATAGCCATATTGGATGAACCAGTAAATATACATTGAGCATCCAAATGTACATAATACTCATGGCTTTGGTAAGTTTATTCTTTGCAAATGCAGGTGGATTATCAAAAGCCTGGAATACTGGGGGTCCTGCTTGATACCAAAGGCGCCAGGCAATAAAGAAGATGACAATGGCAAGTGACAATGTATGGCAGCATACTTGTTTTTTAGTGAATTTAAATTTTCTTCTAACTACAATATCCAATGCTATATAAAGAAGGACGAGAACAATGGCATTTTCTTTGAAGAAAGAACCCAAAATTGCGATGAAAGATATAAAAATGGATGATAATAGATAATTGTTTTTCGGTGTCAGTAAGTATCCTCCCAGAAATATTAATGAAGAAAGTAAATCTGCCCGTCCAACCAATCCCGCAACAGCCTCAACATGAATTGGATGAACACTAAACATTACTGAAGCTAAGTAAGACACATTCTCATACTTGGATGAATAATTTAGACACTTTTGAAGAAAGAAATATACGAGAACACAATTTATTCCATGGATGACCAAATTTATAAAATGAAAAGGAAATGGATCCTTTCCCCAAATCAAGTAATTCCATCTGAAAACCAAATAATCAAAAAATACACATTTAATCAGTAATAATTAATTACAGGTATATGTCGATTATTTTTTAATACATGTGTAACATACGTATAATCTATTATACCTAAATGTGAGTGTGGTGAAAGGTCGAAAGGATTTATGACTCTGGGGATGAATGAGTGAGACTCCCCAAAAATCATCACGAAATATTTTATAAAAATGTTCTGATGATGTGACATCCAAATTTTTAACTATGGCTTCTCCATCATCAAACATAAACCCCCCCCATAGGGTTGGAAACACGGAGCTGATTCCAAAAACGAATAGAAATATACTTTTCAATATTTTCATTGGACAATAAAAATATATTTGGTGTCATTAAACTACACGGTAATATTTTTGACAGGAGCGGAGAGGAATTTGATATGTTATTGCTTTCTTTTCTCCGTCTCGTCTCTATGTATTTTACAACATGATGATATCAGTCACACTCTAAACTCTATAATCTCTAATATACTTATAATGTCTATGGAATTACAAAAACAAAAGTAATAACTGTAGAACACATTTATGAAAATAAGGACAAAACTTTTAATGTTTGTGATTCTTTACACTCAACTCTCAACATAGTCTTTGGAGAATTCAGCTTTTTTTTTTTTTTGATTTTTCAAAGCTTTCCCATCAAATCAACTGTATTCTCTTTGCTTGAAAATATATGTATGCTTTGAATTTCTAAGGTGGAAAGAAATAAAATATGCTGCAGTGCAGATGTAAGAAGGATGTATGTGTGTGTACACTTTATGATAATTTGTTTCTTCAAATACATTTATGTATACATGAGACAAGACACAAGATGTGCATAATATTATGTAATACGTAAAGACTTTATGTTACATACATGTATCATAATAAGTATGTAAGAAAATGTGTAAGACAATCGGATTATTTTTATAGAAAGGAGATGAAGAAGATACAAAAGCAGAAGAAGAAGGGAGAATTTGGATTAAAACAAGTATTTACATACAACATCAACAAGACAAACAACTTTTAATTCAATGAACTCTTGTTATAAAAATAACCATTCCACGCAAGGACAATTGAAAACTTAATAGATCTTTTGAATTTGCTAAAATCCAGAACATTGAATAAATCTCATGAAATTTATCTTGTAACGAAGCATATTTTTAAAGGGACAAAGATAAAGGGAGAATGTCCGATGGAAAAATGCTTGTTGTTGTTTTTTACACTTGAGTAAATTCTTGTATCTTTTCGTACCTGCTCTACAGTTATAACATTATGATAAAATTCCGAAAACTAAAGGCAAAAATTAGTTCTATTCACACACACATGCTAAATGTGTAATGTGTAGTACATTTTACTACATGACAAAATTATACACATGCTAGTTGACAGCTTGAGTGTGTTTTTGCCGTGTGTGTCCAAAAAGTTTCACGCGCATTACTTCTTTTTCAGTGAACTACAGATATCTTTGAAAAGTGTGACGAAAAATCAAAATCGTTTTTGGTTTGGAGAGGGGTTTTTTTCTGGAGTTTGGAGCAAGTTTTAATTAAAGTTAGTTAAATTAGTAAAAGTACGAATGACTACTTTTTGGTAAGTTGCATTTTACTGTAATATTGTTATATATTTAATCACTTTTTAATTTAGATGGTGATAAAATGTACTGAATACACAATAATATCAAAAACATGTTTGAGTATTGAGTTATACGTTATACGTTCAAAATAAAAAATAAAAAACCATGAACCTTGTTTTTTGTTTTGGTTCCAGTGAATAGTTGAAAAATTCCAACTACACATAAACACTTAAAAGCAGCTGGATATAAAGTCAATTAAGAAGAAGAAGAATTTGATCATGTCTCATCATCCTCATCCTCCTAAAACTGCACTTAAATATAGTGCAAGAAACTATGATTTGCGTGACCTTATACCATTCCCAAATTATTTCATTGACAAGGGAGAATTACCGGTGATTTGTAGATGTATTTATGATGGTACTAAATTTTTTGTTCTACACACAAAGGATATTTTGACATTGTATCATAATGTAAGTAATATTTCTATTTGTACTTTTTATTCATGTTTCTCATAAAAAATATTCAATAAAATTAAAAGATTTTAGAGATCGTTTGTATATTTTATATACACAATGCATAATAATATATATTATTATATAATGTTTTCTATCTTTATAGGGAGGCTTTGGGAAAAGTAAATTAACACATCGAGCACCTGTAATGGATCAAAATGATGATATGTATAAAACTCAAGCATATTTCAAAAAAGCTGCCCTTGCTAGTGAAAAACTTTTAATTGAATATAATTATCAAGTGCCAGTAAATGCAGTAGGACTTAATCATAACGATACTGATAGTAATAGTTTTACCACTACTACTACTACATCTGCTAGTAAGTCGGCTTGTTCTAGTACAACAACAACTACTACAGCAAATGAAGTAACAAGTAAATATTCAGAAATTCCAAACGATCTCAATCAAAAAGACACTAGTAATAAATCGAATATAATTGATGATAGAAATGAAATACAAGCTAGTAGTAATAGTAGTAGTAATCATAGTAATGTAATAAAAACTGTAGAATCACCATCAAAACAAAATAACTTAACTTCAGACTCAGTAAACCATAATCAACAAAAAGATAATAATAATACATCACCACCATCAAATGAAAATCGTTTAAATAATGGAAAAGACATGAATAAAACTGTTGAATCAAATTCATCATCTTCAGTACAGAATAAAAAAGATTCATATGAAGAAGACATGTTAATCCTTTTACCAGAAGAAGTCATATTTTTGACATTTGCGGTAGGATGTTTAACTGTACAAGACTTGTCTGGTAGAATTTTCTCGTATCAAACTTTATGGGACCTTCTAGTGAGACAAAATCCTGAATTCCCGTATCTGTATGCTGTGTATCATTACTTTCGGTGCAAAAACTGGGTACCTAAACTTGGACATTCTTTTGGTGGTGACTATGTATTATACGAGTATGGACCTAAATTCAGTCATGCTTCTTTTGTCGTTCACATTTTTGGTTCCCCTCAAAGAGCACAACCAACATGGATGGAAATTTATGCTCGTCAAAGAACAGCACTTCATTCGTCAAAGGTATGGTATATTTTACATTTTAGTTGTATTGTACAATGAATAATGAGTGAAGCAAAAATAAAATAAGTCAATAACATTCATTTGGAAATTGTAATGTTAAACTACTATTTTTGATTTCTTTTATATATTTTTTCTAGTTGGCTCTTATATGTAACGTAACTACGCCAAAAAATTTTGTTCCCTCTACTCCAATGTCAATTTTTCAATTAAAAATTGATGAAACGACAATTCATCGATGGACACCATAAATAACAACTAATTAATTGAAAATATCGAGTTTTGAAAATATCGAGTTTTGAAAATCCTTTAATGTGATGTCATGTGTATACATAAAATATACATTTGTTTATACAAAAGAATGGGCTTATGACTATGAACAATGACTGACTACATAAGGATCACTGAATGTTTATATTTTATGAATTTAAAAAAAAAAAAATCATGCATATCAGTGTTAAAATAGGTATATTATTATGCATGTTCTATAGTAGGTTCCAGAAATCTCTGTTTCACGATAAAAAATGACATGTATGATAAAAGTATATATTACACAAAACTAACATGTTGGGTATTTTGTGTGTAGCTGTGTATACTGGTATACATATATGTAGCTAGTGAAAAAATAATCACGCTCTGTGTACAATATGATAAAATTGTGATGTATTGTATTTTTTATTTGTATTTTTTTTCTTCGTTTTTTTATATTTCAATTTTGAGAAATATATCATTATTTAAAAAAAAAACATGTATTTAATGTACACGTACATGTATGCTTAACAAAAACTAAATCTACCACTGGAAGTTTTCATTATTATTTATAAAACAAAAGGAAAACAAATAACGTATATTTTATATTACACAAAACATTTGGTCTGTAATAAATATAATAATTTAATTAATCATATCTGTAGGTTATGTGCTATAAATAATATAGTATATTATATTATAACATGACAATAGGCACCCGTCTATTTGTAAAACAAATAGTTCTTACAACCACAGGGAAAAGATATTACAAATAAAAATGTAGAGAGAGCGAGTGAGAGAATGAAAAAGTGCACATAACATAATATTATTTTCATCTTATTTACACAATGTGCACTCTAATTTTGAATTGTTTTACATATTATATTATATAATGTATCCCCATGTGTATGTTAGTAACACAATAAATATCCCGAAAAAAATATGTTAGCAAGAATATAGAACATCTAATTTGGTTTAGAATTTAGAATGTGTTTATATTATAGTGTAGACTGGAAATTTTTTTGAAGAGTAGAAAAAAGAGAAAGTGAGAAAATAAACGTTATAATATAGTCTATATTTTTAACATTATATCGCCTGTGATCTTTTCAAAACGGACAAAGCCTATGTCTTTAACATGAACTTTGTCCGTTTTGAAAAGATCACAGGCGATATAGTTCTTTTGAGTTGGTAAAACCAAACTAATAATTTGGCATGAGTTTGTTTTTTTTTTGTTAATAATTCTTGTAAATTGTAACAGTTATATTAGCTATTTAATATACAAATTATTTATGAGACGAACATGGAAGTTGGGTGTACCGTAGACAGAAACCAACATTTTCAGTCTCTTTCTTGGAATATTCATCATCATCGAAGCATACACGGATTGTAAATGGTTTGGTGTGTGACTCAACTGGGCATGGTGCCTTGGCTTTCTTGTCTAATGAACAGAATGTAGTACCACAGAAACGATTGGCACATGGAACACCCTTCTTCTTTCCAGCTTGGATCTTATTTCCGTCAGTTGTTCCGCATGGGATCAAAATGTGATCGGAAGAACCAGCCTTCTTTGGATTCAAACATTCACCATCAGTCTGAGCTTTCTTATCATCCCTAGAGATTCTGAAAGTTCCCTTCTCTGGATCACATTCCTCATATTTGATGGCACAGAAACCTGCTTCCATCCGTACACAGATAGAATACCATTGGTTAGCTAAATGTTGATCCCATCCATCAAAATTGAAAGACTTGATAACACCTGTAAAAGGGAAAAGATGATAAAAAGAAAGAAATTAGCATACTAGTACAGTTACAGTGTAAGACTACTTCCAACTGCCAATTCAGGAATGCAATTTTGTTTTTGCCAAAATCTTCCTTTTTAGGATATGATTTTATTTATGCTTGCAATTTTTTTATAGTACACATACCTGAGACACCATAATGATACTGTAGACAACCATCTGGAGCTCTGTCACAACATCTGACTTGAGTAATTTTAATATCCCAGCCAGGGTCTTTATGGTAACCTGATGTGGTGACTGTCAAAGTAATAGGTCCATAGTTGTGTCCACCAAGGTCAATGTACACTAAAAACATGAGAAACAATTTGCAAATTATAGTAATTTACATAATATTATTAATTATTATATACAACATGTTTTTACAGTTTTACGTTTTACACAAAGTTATTAGGTAGGTGCAAGTGGAGAAAGCATCAAGTACATATGATTGTACTACACACATCCTCAATCCTCATACAAGTGTATAAATGTACATTGTACCTGCTACATACATGAATGCATAATATATAGCCGCTGGGGAAAGTTCATGCGTTTATGCATTTTAATTTTTCTCTGTGCACTCTACACTCTACACACTACATTAACCTTATGTAATCATAATACTATAGTCTGAGTATAGATTAAAAAGATAAAAATTATAGGTAATATCTTCATGTATTCTTACTGTGTTGTCCAGTATTCTTTCCGCAAATAACTGGAGGACTGTAGGCTGATCCAGTGACCAAAAATGCATCTTTGTTGCACTGTCCACTCCAAGGATCGGGTGGTCCAAGATCGAAATGGAGAAAGTCCAAACGCAATTGACATACATCCCAACCTCCTTTGTAAACTTGAAGTTGACAGTTCATTACTGGACCAACATGACTGACATAACGTTTTTCCCGAGTGGGTGAATCGGAATCCAGAGCTCTGGCTTCTCTTGGACTTGTGAAGTAGGTACAATTTTCCTTTGTTGACTGTCCACATGTTCTGGCAAACACACAGCAGACACCAAAACCGGTAGCACAAGCTCCTGATGGAGTACCTCCACGTTCACGACATTCCCGAGATGTGTAGCAAACACCAGCTCTTAAAGCATCCCCAGTCCAACAAGCATCGTTGGGGAATTTCACAATTGTAAAGATATTTAAGACTGTAATGAAAATAATTTTATGTTATTAAAAAAACAGTAATATTTCATCCATAATTAGTATTAGGTTCCTTGTATAAAATGTCATGTAGTTTTGTATTTCAGGTCTTTATCATTTGAATGTACTACATTCTTTTATTCAATTGTCTAGTTGTGAAATGTTTTTTTTTAATATCCTTCTTTTCTAAATTGTCTTGTTGATGATAATTGATAATGAATGAAATACTAACTATTGTCATCTATCCTATATGCATCATAACATAATATGCCTGTTGTTGTTGAAACATTGGGGTCATAGGAGGATTCTTTTGATAATGAGTAAGGAGCTTATTCGGGTTACGAGTTATGATCATTGTCGACATAATTTTTCCTCTAGATACATAATAAATTAGAAAAAAACACGTCTGTAACTACATATTTCGTTCTGATTAACAATTAAACTAGTTGATGACTAGTATTGTACAAAGTCGGTCGGAAGGAGCAAAAAAAAATGTGAGGATTGAATTGAATCGACATAAAGTGTTTTTGTCTCAAACACCTGATTAGACATTAGACTTTTAAACTTAGACACATACAATATCCATCTACTATCTGATATCTACTATCTACTATCTACGCATTGACAATGAGATTAGATGCAGAAAAGAATGCAAAAGTATTACATTTTTCAATATTGAACAGTGTGATATGAAGTATCAACTAGAGAATAGGGAATAGGCTAATGATATAAGATACGTAAGTATATTATGCATTATTTCTATGTATTTATGTGTAGGTTAGAGGAAAAAAGTAGCGGATTTAATTTCCTGTTTGGTAGGTTTTTTCCCTTGAAGTGAGCGTGGATTACGGGACGAGGAGCTGAAATGAATGAACGGAAAACTTGCTCAACAACCTAACATTAACATTGTCCATCCTTTTTTGAGTGTGTACAAGTATCTGTGTACATTACATCAGACACATTCCAGGTCAAGTGAGGCCAAAGGTCTCTCTCTATCTCTCTCTCTTATACGCAAATGAGATGACAACTTACTCACGAGTTGTAGTTGAGCTTTATAGGTAAGTTTTATAATATAACATATAACATAATACACCCTACACCCTCTAATCAAAATCAAAAAAATGAGTACACAATACACATACAGTAACCCTAGAATATATTGCCGAAAAATTAAACTTGAATTCAACTGTAAAAACAAGATTCAGGATAAACGTTTCATGCACTTTTTTTTCGCTGTCCCACCCTACTTTGCCTAAGAGCTAGGTTTTTAATTTTGGTACACCTACACTGTAACTTTTATCGGCTGTTTTATCGATTATTTAAAAAAAAGCATAATATGTTCATTGAAAATTTATTACTTTTTTTCATGATTTTTAGATTCAAAGGTTGCGTAAATTTTATATAATAATTCCTACATGTACAAAATCATTAAGCTGCTAAAACGTAATGGAAAACTTTTAAATTCGTTTAACCAATTTATGTACTACATTTTAAATACAAGAATAATTATTAATTATTAAATTCAAAAGAAATCTAAACTAAACGTTGCTAATACTGAATAAAGATAAAATTTGAAACAAAGTAAATCGTATTTGTTCAGTCCATAAAAACTTAACGGAATTCTGTAGTAAGTAAATTGATAAAAGGTTAAAACTTTTCTGAAGTTTGACATTATATTTGTGAGTAATGACATTTAAAAAAAAGATTTAAACTTTGGCAATATTTTAGTAGAATTTAGAATTTAGTATGATACGTGGACAAAAGACAATTTTATCTGTTTTCACCCTTCTTTCTTTATGCTTGCGTAAGCAGCTCAAAAGTTCTGCACTGCTCATTTTTCTCGGTGTACATAAAACACTGTGAAAGTTTTTAGTGGATACTTTGCATACCTGATAACTGCATGAATCTTATTTTCATATAATTTTGTATTGACTAGCGACAGATTTTCTACATTTTGGTTTTTTATCGTTATGAAACACTTTAATTTTTGACAGATTATATTATTTGACCCAAAATACAAAATACTGATCATCTAATAATTACTTTAAAAAAGAAACTACATGAGAAAGTAGTTCTGGGATCTGGTTAATAGTTAATAGATATGATTACGATTTTGACTTACGTTTTTGTGCTCTTGATTGTCCAGATCCAGCGTCAGCAGGAGCTTCATATGGAACTTGTGGAGGACTTGCTAAAATTGAACTATTACTTGAATAACTGTATCTTGCATATTCTTCAGAGGTAACAGATGAGAAAATACAAAATCCTAGTACAACTAAGTAGAGTGACATGGTGATGGGTAACGATTGTTGGCCCATATTGAACGTGTGGTGTTGTCTGTCTCTCTGTCCACACTGAAAGACTGCGGACCACTCGACGAATGACTTCTTTAACTGACCGACTCAGCTGGACTAACTAAACTCAAGACTCAGTTAAACAACATTTTCTTCTTCTTCTGCCTATATAATACCACCTCACTCACTCACTCACTCCACCCGCCGACTTCCGCTTAATAGGTCAACTTTGACTTGTATCCTCGTCGCTCGTCGGTCGATCATATGCAAAAAGTTAAGCATTTAACCTTTGCAACATATCGTTTACCTCAATTCTACAATATTATGCATCGTATCTAGTATCTATTAACTAATATCATACATCTATGTCTATCTCTTATACATTTATATAAAAAACATTATATTGGCGATATGATATCAGTTATAATTTTTACATAACACATTTACACATTACCAATAATCCATAATCTTCCTACAAAGGGCTATCACCTGTCTCGTCCTGAATCTCATGTTTGAAAGTAGGAAACTTTGTCCTGATTCCTGATCCATTAAACTCTATTCCCGTCATCAAAATATTAATATTGCATGTAAAAAATGACCAAAAAACCGATTCAATTGAAATTTGAAATACGAGACAGTACAATAATTTGAAGGGCAATGAATACGAAGTGCCTTTAAATTCAACAGGATGAAATTTGTTTAGTCATGCGTTAGATTTATACGTCAAAGTTGGACAGTCCAATATCGAATTTTGATCCTAGGTATAGAGTTATTTAGCTACAGTTCTTCATTTGGATTTTGGATTCTAGATTTTTTCAAATTTCCAATACATGACATTAGACATTAGAAAAAATAGAGCTAAAAATTGCAAATATAAAATAGGGCAAAGGCTACAAAAGGTGTTGACTAACGTAAGAGTAAAGAGTACATAATACTGTTGTATGCTAAATATTAATGCTTGAGGGTTAACTTTGACTTTAATTTAAACATTTTTGTACATTGTACATTGTACATATAAAAGTTCTTGATAACGTACTGAATAGATAGAAAACGGGAAGAAAAGGAGGAGGTGGATCATCGTCATTGATATACGATATAATATTATGCTCACGTCGGAATTCGTGTTATGCAAAAAGTGGTAAATGTAAGGTATCTTGTGACTACTCACTGCTCACCACTCATTTTGATTCTAATTTGTAACATTGGGTATCATATAGAATAATAATATATAATATAGGCTAGATAGACTATAGATACGTTTACCTGTATGTATTATTCACGAAATGTTCCTCGTCTTTCAAATATAAATAATGTGAAAAGAGGATAAAACTGACAGAGTTGAGCCACGATAAATGCGGTTTGACAAGTTTTTTCCGACGTATTTTCTTTTTGAGTAACGGGACCCTGACTGTACGATCTCTATGATCCCATAATCCATAATACGTACACCTTCAACATTCTACAATTCTACATTCATATAATAAATTTTCAGTAGGTACTGTATACTGAAGAACTTGCAACTAGCTGAAAACCCTTGTTCCAAGTTAACTTCCAAATGATACACCGCGTACCGATACATTGAACTGTCTATGGAAAATACCCATACAGACACTAATATACCATACATATACACATAACATACACACAATATTTATAAAGACAACAGACAACAGACCATTGTCTTACTTTTTAACCCTGTTCTAAGTTCTATGTATCCTCTGTTTTCTTCATCAGTATCACAGTATCAAGTAATGACTAGGTGAGTATTCAATATCATGATAGATAATATACTCTCAATTATTATCACAGATTGTATAGAACTACTATACTACTTTATTACTTATTACTTATTACACATCTCCTGTACAATGCGCAATGTGTAATGTACTGTCATACATATGACCACTGAAATCATGCGTATATATCTAGATACAAGAGACAAGCATTACACATGATTATAGATGATCGAGAATCGAGATGCAATAAAATTGTGGGGGATGATGATAATAAAAACCATTTTCTGTTACATAAAGGCCGGGGGGAAATATGTGGGTATCTGGAACAAATACCAATCTCAGACTCAACTCTTTCGGTTTACATTGTCTACTGTCTAAAGTCTACACCATTTTACTACTTATTACCAAAGAAATAATTCCACATCAAACATCAAGAATCAAAAGTTGGTGAGGAACAGCATTTTTTATTGACATCATCTTCATACGTTTTACTTACTATGTACCGTGTACAATGTACAGTGTACATTTTGTTCATGAATTCCTATCTGTTGAGTTTGCTCTTACTTTTTGCTAAAATCTCGCACATAACTGCACTGTAGCTTCAAATACTTATTGCTTATTTGTTTACGTTAAAAAAATAAGTGTAGCTAAAACAGTGAAAAATAATAACCAGAATAATCCATCTCCTATGTACAAAAGGTTGTAAAACAAATGATGCATGATGTATTATGTAGCATGTACAATGTACAATGTACAGTACATCTCTTGTAAATTACTTGACACTTGACGCTGTTACACCATTTTGATTTAACTAATCGTACGAAAGTAACAGCACATCTACAGTGTAGATGTGTACTCAATACTCAATACTCATGCTATTTTTATGCACAAAATAAACCGTGTGCAAAGCTTTCTCCATTCTCCGCTCATTGCGAAAAACTACACATCCAGATATGCTGCGCATGTTTCAATTAAAAAACAAAGTGTTAATTTTTTTCATCATCATTCATCATGAATGTGATTGCATTTATTCACATGTATTATATGTCTAACTAAATAATACAGCAGCAATAATAATCTTTTTTATTGTTATCTTCATTATCATTTATCATTACCGTTTTAAAGGGATTATTAGAAACTAGAAACACGACTGATTAAGGATGCACTTTTTATCTTTGTGCACAGCATCATAGGTTTAGAGGTTTGAGCAACTTCCCTTTAAATATCATTTATCATTGAACATCCTTCGTCCTTCGTCAACCAGAAGTGAAAACGAGGTTTTTAAGTGTTTGACATTCATTTTACATTTTACACCATTAAAATAATGTAAAATATTATGTAAGTACTTAAAATAATAATAGTAGTAATAAGCAGTCTTTTACATTTACAACACTGTCCCTTTCTTCGTAAATATGTAGTATTACGAATTGTGGTTGATGATATATGATAATATACAACTCGACTTTTTGTTTGTTTGTTTTTTAAAAAGTAATCCCATTTTTTGAAACGCATAGGATTTTACATGCATATATACATATTTTGAAAACGTAACATCCCTTCCACAGTATTGAAATACTCTATACTCCATAGTACGATTTCATGACTAAAATTCATTTTTACCTTTGATAAATGAGTCTATCATACATATTATATCCATCTATATTATACTTGTAAGCATGGATAAATGTATTTTGTAATGTGTGTAATAGTTACAAATAATCAATAAATTTACAGAATACAGAATAAGACAATAAACCAAAAACCATAAAATATACCATGTACCTAGTATCCTAGTATATATTTATTTTGCATGTCATAAAACAGATAAAGATAATATTATATGTTGTCAGTCGTGTCGTATTCTAGATTCTAGATTTTAGTATTGCTTTTGAATATAAATATTAAATATGTACATTTACGAATAAATTTGTCTAAATATGTATATTATGTACGTAATAGTTGATAGTTGAATACTATAATATAAGCACACGTAGTTTTCAAAGGAGAAAGGACTAATCAAATATTGTGTATATGCTATTTATGTTTATCACTACAATATTTTGTATAGTAAACGCGTAAGAACAAGGTAAACAAAACAAAACATAGTTATTTCTTTGCATGCTTGATAGTTGATAGACGTTGAAAGTGTAAAGCATGAAATATAAAATTCACAAGTCTAGGTCGCGTTTGACGAAAAACTCAAAATCTGCACAAGGAAATTAAACTTTCATTTCTTGACTTTCACTTGTTACTTGCTACACTTCTGCTTCCTAATTGTCAATTGAATACTGGAACCTAGAACTAGGGTTTTTTCCGTCAACTAGTTCTCTGCAAAGAAATAACAATAGACAGGGCATGATATTATGTAATTTTTAAAGAGAATTTTACTTTTCTTGGTACTATTTATTATGTTAATTATTACGATTAAGTTTAGTATTTGGTACACAATACACAATACACAACGCTCAGATGCCTACCTTTTTGTTTGTAGGGATCAATGTTGCATTTCACAAAATCACAGAAAGCAGCTAGTGACTTTGGAGGAACAAGCCAACTGAACATGGCTAACCAACCGACTAAAATTGGAGTGTAGATATACTCAGACTCTTGTCGAATCCCTTGGATTATTTTTTTCTGTTTTTGGAAATAAATAAATTTGATTTTATGTAAAGAATTGATTATATGATTTATGATTATTTTAGGTCACATACATAATGCATGTATAAATTTATTTACAATGTACAAATTTATTAATCAGTACTTACTGCCAATATTTCGGGAGTCAAAATAGGAATAAAAAATGGAAATCTATGAAAACAAAACAAAATTAGACACATTATAATACATTTTGAATATTGAGTGTAAAAAATTAAAAAAATTATTACAAATGATGTAAATGCATATTCCGGTCAACTTCAAGCCAAAGTGAGATTAAAAATATTTGAAAAGTTGTAGTGGTTAAAATAATTTTGGGGCATGAGGGGATGGTTTTGAAATTTTGATTTTTAGACTTAGTTTGGCTAGAACTTGATGTATTGTAGATTTGTAATTTGTAATCTCTGTCTATGAAACTTCACATCACCAAATGTATGTATATTATAAACAGTACCTAGTATGTGGAGAAGAATTTTCCAACATTTCTGTATTACAGTAGAAAGGAAAAGCTGTTGTCAACTTTATATCAGGCTGATCTGGATGATGTCTAATTTCATCTCGCAGACTTTCCATGTACCCTATAAAAAGACAGTCATTTTCTAAATTGCACTTCTTTTATTTATTGCTGATTATTATTGATTATAATTCCAATTTCAGTACCATTCAGAGCATATTTAGTTGCAGAGTACGTAGTTATATTCCGTGTTGGTAAAATTCCGGATGCACTGCACACACACACAATATGACCACTTCGTCTTTTAATCATCCCTGGAAGAAATTCACGAACGACCCAAAAATTGGAGAAAACATTAACTTGAAATTGAGAATGAATGTCTTCTGGAGTTGTTTCAAGGAACTAGAAAACCCAGAGAATAGAATTATAATTAGATTAGTTCCTTTGAAAATCATATTGCATGTAAATTAAGTACATGGGCTATCGAAAACTCAAAAACAACTTACCGGCTTAATAACCATTTTCCCTGCATTGTTGACGATCATTGTTACGTCTCCAACTTCTCTCCGAACCTAAAAATTATGAAACACAAGATAATGATTGAAAAACATATTATACAACATAAACAATATGCATACAATACATATGTACTGTTTCATATTGATGATGGATTATACAACCAAAGTCATCATTTTTTACATAGCTTATTGTTGATTGTTGGTCACGATTTCTTTTCATCGCTGAATATTTTTCAAATTTTAAAATAGCTACTGTACAAGTCTTATCATTACAGTGGTACTAAAAAAGTGTATTCTTTACTCTGTATTTTCTCTGGAGTTCCCCACACGTACTCTTCATTATTCATTAAAAAAACTTGAAAAAGTTCTATAAATTGGGATTCTAGATTCTACATTTGTGCATGTACAATAGCACAGTGTCATTGTATTTAATCGAATTTTTAATGTCTTCTATAGTGTCTATGTTCTGGAACAAAACATCTTGTGCTTGCTTCAAATTACTTATATTTCCTATATACACATGTATGCATAAATTGTAGCATTAAAAAAGTACCCTTTTCGATAAAATTTTCATACACTTTCATATGGTAACTTTGCATCAGAATTACCAATGAGTTTTGGATTTTGGAAGAATATTACAATAATAATATTGTACAATGACATGAAAAATAAATCATAAAGAGTTATAGTGTCATTACTAAACATGTACAATGTACAATATTCAAGATACAAGGTATAAAAGATAAAAGGTAAAACACAGAAGATTAAGAATGAAAAGTGGACAAATCTTGTTAAAACCAAGAGCCATGAATTAAATTTGTTAAAATTCATGCATAAAATTCTTGTCTACTTTGTTTTCCTCTTAGTCATTTAACTAAATTTTATACATGATGTACATATGACTTATATTGTATACACGTAACACATTTAAGAAATAGTACATATGGCAGATTAAAAGCACATAACTTGACTCAAGTATAAAATTTCAAGCGAACATCGTCCATCGTCCATCGTAAATCGTAATAGTTTGTTTGTAGTCATGAGGAAACGTTTTTTGTTGTTCTCTGTTCGCTGTATCTCTACTCTCCATTCTCTGTCTCTGTCTCAACGAAAACTGAACATGTGTGTGCAGTGTGTAGTATGTACTGTGTACAATACATTTAAAACAGACAAAGGTACTGGAAAGAAGAAAAACAAAGCGTGAAAAAAAGATGGAAAATAGTAAATATTCCCACAAACTCTTGCTTTGTTGTTGTGCAATTATAATATTATAATATTATACTCCTCTGACGTTTTTTCCATGTTAATTAAATACACACTTATTTAGAGCTTAGAGAAAATCATAATCCATCCTTTTTTGTATTGCACATTGCATATACCACATACTGTACACTGTACATTGTACACAT
The DNA here is from genome assembly GCA_034698265.1 of Sminthurinus aureus. Classification (NCBI taxonomy): domain Eukaryota; kingdom Metazoa; phylum Arthropoda; class Collembola; order Symphypleona; family Katiannidae; genus Sminthurinus; species Sminthurinus aureus. The sequence continues at coordinate 11,793 of JAQGBH010001537.1, read as the reverse complement.
TGGACACATTGCACATTACAGTCTTCCAAATGGATGAGAGATTGTATCTTTTTTTTTAATTATCGTATTGAGGCGAAAAAAATCCATTTTATAGTAAATATTTTACACATATTTTTATTATTTATATCTTTTTTATCCTTTACGTACGAGTGCTGAAACCTTTTCCACTTCTTCACGGTTGGAAACATCCACTGTGTAACTATAAGCTATTCCTCCTTTTGCTCGAATTTCATTTTGTACTGCTACATTTGGTTTCTCAGATTTACTCCATAGGACAATTGTTGCTCCAGTTGCTCCTAAACCCAAGGCAAGTTCACGTCCAATACCACGTCCACTCCCCGTAACCTGTATAGTTCAAAATTCCAATTCCAAAAATAGCTACTTTAATCACATATTATGCAAAATGTTTTTGTTTTACAAAAGTTGTTTGACGTGTGTCTTGAGTCGTGTAGTGTGTAGTAAAATATTATGTATTTAATGTATTGTTTTGTGCTTATTTTTTTACCAATATTATTTCCCCCTTGAGCGATTTGAGTTGTACAGGTAAAATGTATCTGAATATGAGGGCATCCAAATATGTGTAGAGTAAATATCCGATGAGACAGATGAACTCCAAAAAATCAAGGAGACATTGTCTAGCATAGTCCTGGACCAGGACCATGTCAAATGCTCTCGTTGACACAACCAGGGTGAATAATTAATTGACGACAAGACCACAAATCCACTTGACACTTACTGACTCACTCCTCCACAACAATAAGACAACAGAACAGAATATTGAAAGTAACAACACTCGTGATGATGATGACGGCAACAGTGAGAGTATGTATTATGTATGGTTTTGTACTAAATTATGTATATTGCATGTAACAGAATTCAGAATCACAAGGATAATGAAGACATGAAACTATTTTGAGATTTGATATTTATGCTTGATGTTTCAAAGTTGGAGAAGAAGAAAAGGTAGCAATAGAAATGTTGGAACTGTTGGCAACCATAACCCAACGGAATTGATAACTGATGAACTGATTTTACTTGTCTTTCGTTGAATTTGGTGAATAAAAGGGTTTGGGTTTTGCTCCTGGTTCTGGTTCTTTGGAAATTGGGAAACTATGAATAATTTCATGTGTGCACTTGTATTCTTATTCCTTTTGTGCTTATACTTTTATATTTTTGTAAAATTATTCACAACAATACACAACACTTTCTTTGATGATTTATTTTTGTCACTATAAGCATGCACGGGTTTTTAAAAACTTTTAAACGGAAAAGCAGATAGATTCTATACGTACTCACTAAACTGGATGATCACTGAATGAACATCTTCCACTGAATTGCGGAATATATATATGTTGACAAACTTTAGGATAATAAATAAAGTGTGATAAATAGAATTTGGAGCTCTTTTTACACTTCCTTCCTTTTGCTTACTTTGTTCACAATTGAAACTTTAATGACGGCTCAAGAAAATCCAAAAAGACTTTTCCTTTGGGATGGATGGATAATGGATAACGTAAAAAACACCTGTTGAATGTATGTGGTATGCTGTATGTAGTATGTACTACTGATGCTGGCTGGCCTTTCATATATTATTCTCTCTCTCTCTTTAGCATTGTTATAACTTGTTAGTTAAAATTCCACTCATGATAAATAAATGTAAGTTTTCTATGTACATTGTACAATGTAAATTATACATACATGTGCCTTGTGCTTATGCATGCAAGAAGATACTCATACCATACCTCATACCTCATATGTTATAGGATATATATATATAAACAACATCCACATTACACATTACATAGCATAGTACCTTTTCTTGAGTAGTGTAACGTGTAGGTGAGAGAGACGCATACACATCAACATTTAGAGTAAATGGACAAAACAACCATCCAGAACATGTATGCATAGTGCATAGTATATTGATAGACACTAGACAACTATACAATACATTAATAAAGTTCTGCATAATACTTAATTGTACGTATGCATGCTTGACTACGGACTGCGAGCTACGGGCTGCAAGTAATTTCCCACTCTAACCAAACTATACCATTAACAACAATCTGCAATATAACATAGTATACAATGTACAACGTATAATATAGTATCTAACTAATATAAAATAGAATAATCTCCGTCTCTATTCTCTAGCCTCTACTGTTGCTGTTGTGCTCACTGAATAGGCATATCCCCATCACAGGTATTCCATGCATACGTCCAACATCCAAAGTCTGACCATGAAGAACAAGTTTAGAGTAAGAGAAGAGCCTTGACTCAAGAAGTAAAAGCATGACGAGATGATGTTTATAATGATGATGACGATGATGAGCGACGGAAATCTGCGTAATAGCCCCAAACACACATGAATACTTACGTATAACATACAAACTCATACTTGTACAATGTACACAACATATCATGAACTATGAACTATGAACATACGCAGCACATAGCAAACACTATATCATGTTTTGACCAACAATTAGACTTTTCAACTTCTTTAACTTGCCGTTTTAACAGGTTTCATACACAATACACAATGCATATACAGTAGAATTTACAGTCATATGGAATATGAACACTTAACATTTGGACATACCGATTACAGATCCGTATGTTTTTATTCTAGACTCTAGAGTCTCGAGTTTAGAATCATGCAAATATAATACGGTAACATGCATAATGTGATAAGTGATAAGAGACAATAGTTAAAAGTTAAATCCATACAGTAAATAGTAAAAGTCCTTGCGTTCCTCTATATTCTACCTAAGTCCGACCTTAAAAGGCTCAAAACTCAAACCCAAAGCAATTCATTATCTTTATACACATAGACCTGCTAATTAATTATACACATCATAGATCATCATAATACTGTCTTTATGCATCCATGAATAGATATGGAATCCTTTGAAGCTACATAATTGTTTCCACTTTCGACATACACAATACAGAATACAGACATTAGGCATATTACACGGGTATTCTGAGTTTAATGTATACATAATACATAGCGTGAACAGTGAATAGTAAATAGTCAAGATTCAAGATTCAAGTTGTACAGAAATGTAGAAAACGGCATCAGCTCTATTATGTATCATATTTCATACTGCATGTCAAAATGTAAACCAAACCAAACCAAGAAGAATCATGTGTATTTCATATTAAATATATGTATTTACTTTGCAAATCAGTGTGTGGACGCGAAAATGCTTAATACTTTAATACTTTCGGTACGTCAGAGGACATTCAATATGAAAATTTGACAGAATAGTTCAAGGAGGAGGCAAGACAGATGTAAACACATAAACGTTGTTTGCTTATGCATTCTCATTTTCTATGTGTTTGAAAGGTGGAAGAGAGAGAGAGAGAGAGATGGAAGATATAATGTAGAATCACCAAATATTGTACGAGATCATTTTTTTTCTACGAAAGATTATTCATAAAATAATATGGTAATTCTGGGTAACCCTTTCACCCCTTACGTTCTTGTTTGATTTTTGATTTTTGGTATTTGCTGCCGTCGTTCGTCATTCTTCTTCTTGACTACCTTGTACAAATTATTTGAGATAAAATACAACACCTAACATGTTTCTTTTCATGGTTCTTGATTAGAATTATACTTGTGTGCATGTAATTTAATTATTGTTCTGTTCTGTTATGTTTTGTATTGTTTGACTATTTTTTGGTCGGTAGATCCTCATATAGAATAATGAATAATATATATTACAAGTAAAATCTTTGAACTTGGATTGTATGAGATGAATGTTTTATTGTTAACTTAAACATTATACACGATACACAATGTACGATCTATAGGCTGGGTTCGGGGTAGTACAATCGATTTTATGAATGAATGATGTGACTCACTGATGATATAACATAAAAGTATATAGATAGATAGGTTTGTATTTTCCACAATCTAGTTTTAATCACTGAAACCTAAATGAGTTGAATTAGACAAGAAAAAGGTGTATGGACAAAAATGAAGGAGACTAAAAAGTACAAAGAATTCATTTTATACACATTATACATCATCATGCTCAATGCACATTATGCGTATTGGTGTTTGTGTTTACCTTTAAAGCTACTTTGTTTTGGCAAACTTAGTAGGTATATGATTCATCAATATTCTGCTAATTTTTCTTAATTTATCCTTCACTGTGCTTTTGATCATCAACGGTTATTCTCCGAAGAATAATAATAATGCGTGTTTGATTTATTAGAAATTAGGAATAGCTGTATAAAAATTATATTTCTTGTAATATCTACTACGTGAAAAATACACAGGAAAAAGTATGAGGTATGACCTATGACTAATCAAAAAATGCAAAGATACGGCATGCTTTTTCTTTCCAGTAACTCGGTTTTCAACTGCCAACTGCTTTTCAGAAGGAAAGTTGTATGGATCCTCCATGTATTTTCCTCAAGTAGAAAGTAAAATGGAGTTTATACATAGACATTTAAATATTTTTACCCTTAAATATGAAGTGATTAATCATGCATGCAATGAAGTATGAAATTTAACTTGTCCAGTATCGGATCCATATTAACTATATATGTACAATATACGACTTATTTATAAGGGAATAGAGGTAAATACATGAAGATAATAGATAGTATAATTACTTTTTAACTATACTGTGTCATTACATATTACATTATACATATGTTGTACATTTTAGCATTTACTGACATAGTATGGCTGACAGAGATAACTAAATGTATATATTATTATATATTTCATTGGGCTTCATACATATATTACGTCACGGTATTTTCATAGATTTTACATAGAGTAACGTATGTACGCCTATGTATAAGCATAGGGGGAAGGGGGGGTCACGACCTAAAATACCGTGAGGTAATATATAGATGATGTAATCTCAATAAGCATCCGCTTCTTTGATTTACTATATACTGAGTCCATCTGTTGTCATAGCTTTTTCGCGCTTTGCAGATTTGCCTTGGTTTTTTGTACACGCGTTCAGAAATTCACTTAATTCCATTCAGAATTTTTATCAGAATTTGGTATTCAGTGAAAAACTGTGTAAACGATTTCATTTTGTGCATTGCATTGTTGATTCATAAAAACGCCAACTTTTCATCTTTGACATCTGCTCCAGCAAGCTTGAAGCTTCATTAAGTAACGAGGAAAATGAAAGACACACAAGTAAAGTTCAAAGTTACATAATATTATAACAATTTTTAACATTTCTCTATAAATCAAACATTTTCTAAAAATCAAAGCATCAAAAATCAAAAGCTCATCAAATGCATTAAACATTTGCTTTGTTCATGTTTGATTCAGTTTTTACGCTGTGAACTATTTTAGCAGTACAGTTTGTAGATTTTCATATTTCTCAGCAGATGTTAGGCCTAACTTAGGCGATTACTTTTTTTGTCAAAGAGAAATGTGAGGTTGGAGTTTAAGGGTTAAGTTGGTTATTTGAATGTAAATACAGATTAATTGTTGAAAGTTGTGCAGTATTACTGATTGTCTTTGATTGATGATTTGTTTTAGTTTTTTAATGTCATAATTATGTAGTCGTAGCACATAACAAAATATCAAACATCAAACACACATCACCACCACCAAACACCAAAATTTTACTTTTTTTCATTCATGTAACAAAAATAGTAGTTCGTAGGGTGATCAAAATTAATGATGATGATTGATAATCATTTTCTACATGGATTGTAGTAAAACTATAAACTAATTCCTAATTTTATCTTCTTTTTTTGTACAGGACGATGTAAAATCTCGACGGTGGCTGAGAACAGCAATGAAAAATAGATTGGATGAATTTACCCTGCAACATCCTGACAACCCTCCGCGATTTGCCCAACTTATTCAGAGTGTAAGTTTTTACACTTCTTCATTATGAAAAGTAATAATAATAATAATTATTATTATTGATATGATACTAAAATTCATATTTCACCTTTTAATCAAAGTAATGTTGTTGTTTGTTTTTTTTTTGCAGTTGCATGACATTTTGGATTTGAATAGCAAAAATCTTTCTAAGAATCCTGTACAAATTAGATCATCAAGAAGGAAGCGGAAAGTGAATTATAGTGAAGAAGCTGATGATAATGTCATTATTTCGAGTGCTCTAGTTCCAACTACTACTACAAATAATGTTATTGATGGTCCAGTTGATTTGATTGATTTGACCAGAGAACAACAAAAGAATGAACTTTCCATTATCTCGGTCTCAAGCAGTAATGTTAGCGAAGATTTGGAGATGGAACCAAACCTATCACCTACAGTTAATTTGAATGACAGTAGTAATAATCAACTTGAACTAAGTAGTTTTACTGTTGAAAATTCTGATGAGATTTGGCTCAATAATTTTCCAAAGGATGATGATGAAGAAGGAGAGGAAAATGTTTCAACTGAAGGATTTGATCGAAAGATTTCAACTGATGAACTTGCATTGTTTCTTCCCCATGAGATGAAGATGTGGTTGGAAAGTGATATGTATATTATCAAAGTTTTAAAAAAGGTATTAAATGACAAATAATTATTTAAAAAAAAATTATTATAGAGGAATTCATATTTTGGTACTTATAATTTATAATTTATAACATCCATGACATGGTAGTGGTTTATTGATGTGTTTGTTTCAATTTTATACATTTTTGTAGCGAATGCAAATTCCATCGATTATTAATGTTATTGACTTAATGGAAATTTACGTTCGCTATTATGGCTTGAAAGCGATTCTCAAATGGTGGGAAGAAATTCGATCCGATTATGAAGAATCTAAACCAAATCCAGCAAAGAGACAAAAAATGAAGGTTAAGCATCAAAGCAATAATAATCATGAAGAAAAGAAAAGAAAAAGAAATCGTAGCACTCAAGACTCAACAGTACCACAAGATAATTCCGCTGCAGCCTCCACTAGTATCAATAGTGATTATTTGGTCACCTCAACAGATTATAATCCTCTTCGTGCTTTTGATCAAGTTGAAAAATCGGTGGATGAAGTAAAAAGTAGAATGGATGATATTCGGATTATGTTTGATTATCTTCTTAATTACTCTCTGTTGTATGCTGAAGAAAAGTTCCAATATGATGACTCTAAAATGTTTCGAGTTGAAAAGAAAGCAGAGACAAAGTAAGCATGAATGGTTTTTTTTTATTCCTTTACACTTTAGCAAAAAAGAATAAAATCCTAAAATATTGTCATTTTTGTCCAAGTTATTAACTTTTTTTTACATTTTACATTTGACTCTTTCATTTCAGCAATAGAAACAATAAAGTGATTCTTCCTTTAATTCTTCAATGCAAAAAAGAATTTTCCGGTGCTTTTCCTTCCTCCTTCGAATCAAGTAAGTATTATTGTTTTGCAAAAACATGAGAATTATAATTTCGTTGTAATTTAAAGTTTATTGTTTTTTTTAATCCTAAATATTTTTGTTTAGATTCAATGCTGAATGAAAGTCCACAAGCATCCTCTTCAAGGAATTTTTCTAATGATTCTTACGGACTAAAAATGAAAGCTAGTTTATTTGTGGAAGATCTATTAAATTTTCGCTTGCTTCCGGATTCTGAATACAATGTAATGCCGACACATCCAAGTCTTCTTTTTGGATTTGTTCATCTCTCAAGACTTATAGGTAATTTCTATTTTGTTTTTGCCAGCAAAAGTTAAACGTGTAAATAATTTCATAATTATTTTTATGACTTGTTATTCTGTTACTGTTGTTTCTCATTGCATTCATTATTTTTTTTTAAAATATTATTGCAGTGTCCGTGCCACAAATTTTGACCAAAATGAACATGCGAAAAGAAGATCTGTCTACAAGTGTCTCGGCCATCAATGCATTCACTAAGTACTTTATACATAGCTCAATTATGTATAATTGCTTTCTAATTCATGGATTGTAAAAAATAATCCTTGTTTTTCTATTTCATTTTCAGATTTTTGAATACTTTTGGGGAACGTCTTGACCTATTAGTTCGACGTCAAGTTTCGAGCCAATATAATGCAACAAGTGGAAGTGAAGAAAACTCCCTGTCAATCTCCAATCAAACTATTGAATTGGACTAGTTTATTTTTTCAATAGCTTTTTGCTTATAATCAGTGTATTTTATGATTTATGATTCGGGATTTTTTGAACATGATAAAATGTATTCATGTATAAATAGCATTGCAGCATAATATACTAAATATTAAATAATATATATAGATGTTTTACTGTAGAATGGAATACTTTTAAAAACATGTAACACTACTGTTTAAAATAAAATACTTGATATAATTGTTTAAATGGAAAACGGATGTAGGTTTTTACTGGTGTATTGTCAATTGAGAAAGTACTAAGTAGGTATAATAATATATCATATGCTGCACATCAAATGCAATTCGGTTTTTCATTCTCATTTTGCAGTCTACTCATAAAATTAACAAAAAAAATTATGCTGAAAATGAACAGTTGTTACCATACTTCAAAAGCATAATTATATGTATTTTCGTAATAATAATATGGAAAAATAGTTTATCAGTGAAATGAAAAGGAAAAACTTTAGGTTATTCAATCGTCTTCATCTTTCATCGTTGCATTATTTGTTATTCATTTCTTTGGTAGTGTGAATAAATAATATATTTATTATTTTTGTAATTCTTTGTTTGTTTCTATTTTAGAATTGACGTACATGCGTTGCATATTGCTACAAAAAGAATAATAATCAATAACTAACATCATGAAGAAAGGAGTAAATCTTATCACTATTATTGTGGTTTTCTATTCCAATTAGAGTAATTGAGCTACAAAAATATGCATCCCACAAAATAAATAACAATCTATTGTATATTGTACACAAGAAACTACAACACTAATAATATCTAATATCTAATAATTATTGTTATAAAGTAAAATGACTTCACCATTTTGAAAAAAAGCAATAAAATAAAAAAAAAATCTCACACAACACGGTCAACGCTCAAGAGTGATACATGAAAACTGAAGAATGGGTGAGAGGGATGAAATAATTTCTGTAAAAAACAATAAAGGAAGAAATAAGACCACCAGTACAATATTATTATGCACTACAAAGATAGAATGGTGCATTCGGATAACTTTAGCACGTGAATTTACAATTTACAAGAGATTATAAATAGCGTAAAACTGAGCTCACTTTTCTTCTCATTCGACGTCACTCTCTCATCAAAATCAATGACAACTTGTAATTTATTTCCTCTTGTTTCTCTGGATCCAACTCCAGACAAAGCCAGACCCGAAATCAATGTAAAAACCGGAAGGTCTTCTTTCGCACCCAAAAACTTTAAGGACGTACGGAGAGTAATTTTCAAAAGCTGTAAATCTTTACAAGGAAATGATGAACACATAATTAACACAGTTTTACTGCTAATAATAAATAATCACAGACATCCTAAATCTATATGACCGCGTGACCACGTGGTTTTGCAGGTTTGGGGAAAAGTAGTATCTTTTTTTTGCGGGCTGAAGGAGCTGCCATTTTTTCTTAGAAAAGGGTACTTAAAAGAGTACGTATTTTCTAAGAAAAAATGGCCAACTTTTGCGGGCAAAGCCCGCAAACAAATTTCGGTTATGCAGGTCTGTAGATTTCGGATGTCTGAATAATAATGACTATTATTACTGTTTAAAAAATAATATTACTTATTATTTAACATGTTTTTCAATAATAATTAATTTTTATTAGATAAAAGATAAAAAATAAGCAAAATACCTTTTAAATTATGAATAGATAATTTGTCTCCTCGTCCATTCAAACATCGTTTAATTTCCTCTTCCTGATCGGACAATTTTGTATACCTCGCCTTCCACAATTTCTCACATTTTGAAATACTAATTCCACTAATTGCTGAATCCAAATTTCCATATTTTGTATCCGTATTAATTTCAAGTTGAAGTTCAACAAGTCCAGGCCAAAGTTTGTACACGTTGTCAAGAACTGATGAGACACTCAATAGGCTATTGTGAAAACATAAGATCTTCAATTTTGGGAATAAGGCAGCAAGTCTCGGCATAATTTCGGGCACAGCAAAACCAAATAGTTTAAGACTGTGAACTTGCTCAAAAGAATTCGCTTTGAAAACGGAACTTGGGAAATGTCTCTTAAACACTGATAAAGGGGTTGCTGCTTCCTGTTTAAAATTTGCATTTAAAAAATCCACAGCCATTTCAACTTTTTTCAACTTTGGAAAAATCTGAGGGATGTCAAATCCATTTAATTGTGAGAACGAACTGTGTATGAATCGTTTGTGCATAGCGAGATAAAATCCAAGAGTATGGACATTTTTCAACCGTTGTATTTTTAAATCCATTAGAGAGGATGTGCCCACTCTTATTTTTTCAAGTGTTTCTTCATTTCTCATGAGGATTTTAGCCATTCTTTCAATACAGGAAAGTCGAGTTGGCAGTTTGCAAATGAGGAAGGATAATGTTGTATTCAATTCTTTTAGGGTATTCCATCTCTGTTGGGCTAAAGCTTTTAAATCCTCAAAGAAACTGAGTGCATCCTCCTCCGATTTGTTGTAGCAATCCCTCCGGATGTAGACAGAACGAATAGAGACACGATCAAATATATTTTTCATTTTTGCAGTCGGATTTGGACTATAGTTGGAGCTGGAACTACTGGAGCTGGGACTTTTGGGTTTAATAGAAATTTCCATCGTTTTCAACATCGATACTTCTCTCACATTATGAAGCGGAAGATCGATAATGTTTTTCAAATTTGGACTCATTTTTAAAATACTGAGGATGAATTGTGTAGAGAATTGATATTTGGAGTGCACGAGTTGAATGGTTGTTAAATTATTCAATTTTTCAAGCTGAGGATAACGACCAAAGTCAAACGGCCGAAGCAATGCATTATTTATGCAGCAAAATTCTAAATTGGGAAGTTGATTGAAAATAAATTCCAGTAGATCATTAGCCACTAGTTTATCATCATTTCCATCACTGCAATTACCATTCTCATCATCCGATTCGGTATAAAGTCGACCCCCGAATGAGAAATGAGTAATAGATTTTATCACATTGGGTGGTAAAATGTGTTGAACTGAACTGTAAATCATGACTATATTAAAACTTCGAATGTCAAGCCAAATCCTCGAATGAGGAGTCTTGTCCAGTTTTGAAATGAGATCGGGGAATCTTAAATTATAAGTTCTGGGGAGACCAAGGCCGACTTGTTCTTTCAATGTGAAGGATTTACTTCGTCTCCAATCTCCACTATCATCATACAGACGAACATAACATTTTGTCATGCGACTATTTTCCGGATCCGAGTCATACCAAAATTTCATTCCTTCTAAAGACTGCCCAAGTTCCCATTCTGAGGAGCCAAAATTTACTCGAAAAATCTATAAAAAGAATTTTTATTATTATTTAACATCGTTACCGCTACATCTAAACTCTATATAAACCCTATAAAATCCGTATCCGGTTGCGTCATTCCGTATGTCCCATTCCTAATAAGAGAACAGGCTATTACTCTGGCTAAGAGAAAAGGCTATTACTCTGGCTAAGAGAAATGGCTACTACTCTGGCCAAGAGAAATAGCCAGTACTCTGGCTAAGAAAAATAGCCACTACTCTGGCTCAGAGAAATAGCCACTACTCTGGCTAAGAGAAATAGCTATTATTCTGGCTAAGAGAAATGGCTATTACTCTGGCTAAGAGAAATGACTACTACTCTGGCTAAGAGAAATGGCTATTATTCTGGCTAAGAGAAATGGCTATTACACTGGCTAAGAGAAATGGCTATTACTCTGGCTAAGAGAAATGGCTATTACTC
>JAQGBH010001536.1:0-31642 GCA_034698265.1 Sminthurinus aureus | reverse complement strand
AATTGTGTAACTTTTATATATTTCCAGCAAAATGTTCTAAGGCTGAAAGTTGAAAGTACATACTAACACTTGCTTGAAATTAATATCCTTTGTCATGTGATTAAAGCTAAATGCATAATGTAATGTATATAGAATATATTATGGATATTTAGTTAATATATGTATGTACTTACAATGACGATGACTCACGAATCCTCAGTTAACTTTGTTATAATCCAAAATCCAAACTGTAAATAAAGTCCAACTTCGCACTTCGCTTTCAAAAAGAGTGCCTTTTTTAGAAACCTTTTTTTAAAGCTCTCAGCAGTTTCTGTACAGAAAAACGTTTGTGTGTGTGTGTAGTTTTTTCAGTTTTTACAAAATTTAAGATTCAGAAGGGCTTAAAAATTTTAGTATGCTTCCTAATTAATGTTTTAATGTTAATCTACTTCAATTTTCAATACTTTCTCTTACTTCTTATTCTCGTAACTCGTAACTTTCTCCTTAAAAAAAAAGTAAACTGAACCAAGGTGAAAGTGAGACGGAAAAAATGTTATGAGTGCATTTTTGTTAACAAAATTAACAAAATTAATCCAAAATTAACGCCCATTAAATACGTTTAATCAAGTTTTGTGGTATCATTAGTTTTATTTTCTTTTCTTTTCAGCTTGTACATATATGTTATTATTTCTTTTCTCTATAATATATTATGTATCATAACAATATAATATAGTAATATATAATAATTTTTTATGCATATTTAGATATCTGTATGCATGTATGTAGCATGTACTTACATTGTACATATGTTTTATAGTGTACAAGTGGAGAGAATATAACACAGACAAATATATACAAAAACAAGAACACAGTGAGTAAAAGAGTACCAGTGTGCCCAGTGCCTTTTCTTTTCAAAATCCGCAAATGCCCTGAGACTTTTAAGTCTACAATATATTTTATAGATACTCGGCATTCTCATGACATTAACATATTTGTTCAAAAAGAAACAGGAACCTGGTACATATTATATGTTGTTTATGTACAAAATACGGAATTTCACAGCAATAAATATATATTTTATGTGTAATATATTATGTATAGTTTAATAAGCATTCACACGGATTTTCAATCTACAAGTATCGGTCGTAAATCGTAATCGTTCATATTTTAGATTTTAGTTTTTACAATAAATATATATATATACATCTACACCCCTCTTATACATTCACTCTCTCCCTACATGTACAACTTGTACATTGTATAAATATGCATGTGTTCTTTGCTTTCATCACTAAAAAACTATATATATACATAGACAATATGCACACACAATATAATATCCATGTTTTCATTATCCAATAATATCTTCGTCTGTTCAAAAGTAAGTAAGTAAGTAAGTGTAAAGTACAACTATATTATTATTATTATTATACATAATATGATAATCGCAAGTTTTAAACAAACTCTAAATTCTAAAGACTATAATATTCTTATAGAGTAATCATCATCATTACCATTTTATACACCAATAAAAGTGCATACATATATAATATGTATATATATCTATTTTATGTTGTTGTCACCGTCACTGTCACTGATGGATGTATATAATTATAGTACTTTTGGATTCTTGATCATTGTTTTTTTTGTTGTACAGAAATTCAAAGTTATTAAATATTATTATTATGTGTGGTTACATATATGATGATCACATCACAAAATAGTAAATATATATATACATATATATATTTAGAGAGAGGAGAGATCAGTACATTAAAAGGTGTTTAAAACTTATGTACATAACTGCATTTGGCTTTATCCGTACATTTTACACTAATTTTTATATACGCATAATAATAGTATTTTAATCTTATGTTGTATGTTACATAACATTCTTTGAAAGTTTTCTTTCGAAGTTTGTTTCTTCGTTTTTGTTTTTATAAATCTTTATAGGATACACTCTCAAGACTCAAGAACTTTGAGTCAAAAATTAGCTTGATTTTTTGTAGACATGACAAAGATTTTAACATCAGTAGCAATATATTTACATACAAATGCACACACATACAATTATATAGCGTAGCGTAAAATCTGTTTATTTACCTATGACTATGTCTTACAGGTGTATGTATGTACGTGCTTTTAATTGTAATATCTAGCTTTTTTTCACTCCTCACTTTGTATATTGCCATTTTTTAGTACATACACAGTAAAATTTAAATGGTACACTTTTTTTACATACAAACTTATGCACCAATTACGTACAAATATTTTATATTTTTTGATTCCTCTCGCTCTCTTCCCCCCTTCCCATAAACGTATAATATATATATGTAGCATATACAATTTTCAATTACTATAGCACATTTTTATATAATATTATATTGATCATCGACAGAGTTATCATTGCATTTATGAAATAAGTATTTATACAGTTTAAGGCTGACAAAATTTTTTGTTAAACTTACAACACATCAAGGATCAAATTGAACAAAACCTGACACAATATCTATAATGAAAAAGAAGCTCGTTTAAACAAGAACAAAGGAGAAATGCAGTCTATAATATTTCATATATATATATTATGTGTGAACAGTAAAGTAAAACAATCAAAAACGACATAATATATATATATATATAATTCTGTCAAAATGATGTCATTATAATGCATATTTTTGAGTACATGTAACATATAATAATATACACAATCATAATTATTATTAATAGTATAACACGCAAGTACTATTGTAAAACATAATTCAGAGGATTCATTCAACAATATTCTGTTATTATGTCTCACAAAATCCTAAAAAGTACATCCACACACACACACTTTCACTTTCTTTTTAACTTTCACTCACACACACACACATAATAATGTAATAATATAAGTATATTATAAATCCTAACAAAATCTTTACATTTGTAATCATAAAACGGTCTCATATATATATATATTTCTTATACACACCTCTTTTTTTCTTCAAATACTGAGTTTTCAACAACATATGCAATTAAATAATTTACATTTTATTACATATAATTTATGACTGAATATGACTAAATTCATTCTCTGTTTTTAAAACATAATCAAATAATACCGTGCATTTTTGAGTTTTACTCAGTAAGTTTCAAAAAAATATATTTGTATAACTTTACCATAAAACATTATACGCACAATATATAGTATTCCTGTGTCAGTAATTGGAGAGATTAGAAATATATAGCGAATTATATCAATGTAATTATTATTAGTAAAATGGGAACAAGTACAAATATTTATGTGAATTGCATAACACAATATACACACAAGAGTGTGTGTTTCATGCACATACAAAAACATAAATATTCCTTTGCTTTTCCATATTTTTGAGAACTTTTCACCGTAATATAAATAGAGCAGTTTCCTGAAAAATAAACTGTTTTTCGTAAACAATTAGCAATAATGATAATAATTATTATTATTATAAGAACAATATATAATACCATCTATATAATTTTTGTTTTGTGTGCATAATAATATCTTTATATCTTAAAGAAATTCAAAAAAATAAATAAATATTTCATGTTATTTTCTACATGATATATAATTTTTCAATACTCCAATAAACGTATTTTTTTTTCAAAAACAAAATTAATTTAGTGCATATAAATATATAGGAATCAATAAAATTTCCAAACAGTTCTATATAATATAATACCGATTGATAAATGATAAATAATTGACTTTCCTCTCACATTTTTTTCGACATACACTGGCATCGTAGAAATTATCATTTGGATCTTTTCATATTATTAGTTAAATATCTTTCTATCTTTCCATAATATACACGCAATTAAATTATTATTATTACTAGATGACATTTCGCATATTTGTATATATTATGTAGTTGAAAAATCTATTAAAAACTAAAACTTCATCGCCGCATGTTTTATTTTAATATATTCATGTCGATTCTTCTTCAATTTACCCATGTATCTATATATAATGTACATAATATGTATTATGTATTGTACGCAAAAAAGTCTCATTTAGTATTTTAAGTTAAATACTTGTTTTTTACCTACACATGTCTTACTATTTTTTATAAACACTTACACGCGTGTTACTTAGTTTTTATTACTATATTATTGCTACTTTCGAATAAAATTTTACCAGAAACAGAGAGAGTGAGAGAGGGGAATGAAGGAAAAATCAGAAGGAAATGTCTTATCGTTCAATAATCAAAATGTACAGTAGTGGTTCTAGTGAAAACACTATATATTCAATGAATATTTTGTGTTTTTACTTCGGATGACCATATCTAGGAAAAAAAATTCTGTGAAAGTCAAAATAAATCGTTTGTTTTTTTTTGAATCCAGTACTATGCGTTGTTCCGTATCGAAAATAGAAAAACAAAAATAAATAATTACCTTCCTACTATTTCTCTATATCTTACATGTATTATCTTGAGGTACAAACTAATAACAATAAGGTTAAATATGTCGTGGCTCAATGTAGTTGTACTAGTATATACATGAATGTATAATGTATATTTATATCGTATTCGACGACAATGTATAGTTAAACGCGGTTATATAAATCTTAATAATTATTATACATATTTTTTATGTACATAAACTGACCACAAACTACTACACGCATGTAAAGTTAATAAGTATTTATGTCTAAAAGGTATTATTTTCCGTAAGAATGCAAAGCGGATGGAAGGATTTTTTTTAAGAATAATAAAAATCACGAAAAAATATTTAGAATCTAGAGTGCATTTCATCATATAATACCAATAATATTATATCATTATTATTATACATGCCGGCACTCAAAAAACAGAAGAAAAAAAATCACCGCTCGAAGTGAAATAAACGTGAACACTATTACAAACAGAGGCCAAGCACATTATTTTTGCGTTGAACGAGATAACTTTCTTTCGTTTTTTTTTTGGTGTACTGATAAATAGTATACTGATATATTACGGACATTATTAATATAATTTTCAATTTTAAATCTTCTACAATAGTACAGATTATACAGTACAGACGCTTTTAATTAGTATTTGTTTATATACTTTATGTTACAAATCGGGAGGTCATCGGAAATTTTCACAGGGATGGTCACTTTTTTTGATTTGATGCTTTGCTATATACTGAGTAGTGATGATGATGATGTTCGGAGTCGTGGTGGTTAGTGGTGGTATGTAGAAGAAGATGAAGTGGTGGGAAGAAGAAGAAATAAAACGACGATATATATGTATGTGTATAATATAACATCGATGAATTCTTTCGTCAGACTAAACAGTTGTTGGAGGTTTTACTTCCTTGTTGACAACATAAAAATGATATTTATTTCCAAACAGGCCCCTAATTAGAAAAAAACACAACATTGACATTTATTTATGTACTCATTATTCTTGATTAGCTATAAATTTTATAGAAACTTAATAATTGAATACAAAATAATATGTAGTATGTACCAGACGACGGCAATATTTTCGATCATGACGTTGAAAGGGATTGTGAGTAATGCTCCAATAATGAAAATGATCTACAATTTTACAAGAAATAAAAAATACTGTGTGAATCTGTATCCAAAATATTACATACATTTAGTATAACATGTTTGTAATTTGTAATAAAGACTATTTATTATTTATGATATTCGAAATTTTTTTTGGGATCTTACCAGTTTACCCAGACCCATCCGATGCAGAGAAAAGGACTTGACCACACCAAAAACGTACATATAGATGTTCATTGCACCTATGAAGGCACATAGGAAGTCCAGAAGAGGTGTGCACGGTATTGGAGCTAAATAAGCCAAAACAATATTCGAAGTGCTCAACGGCAGTGTAACCTAAAAGAAAAAAATTAAAACATAATCAATAATCAAGTTGAGAAAAAATTAATAGGTAAAATCAATATAATATTATCAAGTCTTCAACCTATAAATAATACGTCATGTAAAAGTTATCAAAATATATTATATTATGAATATAAAATATGTGTAACATACCCAGGAATACAGGGAGATTGTCAATAAAATTTTCTTTTCCCACTGTATGGCTTTAGAATGGACGACAAGATAGATTCCCTGTAATTAAAACACAAAAAAAAGATTTCCATGAATTTTCATCGCACTACAATCTTCAAACTTGGATTCCAAATTCCAAGTAACAACGCATATAGCTTTCAAAAATGAAGACATCAAAGAAAATCTATATTCTACATTACATGTCTAGAATCTAGAAATTTATTTTCCATTATCTTGTCTCTTTGAACAATTTTCAAGTAATGAACATTTCCCTAAAACCTTCTATCGTCTACGTGTACTTTTGCTCTCATCTACAATTACTGTAAAAGCTTGCGACATGTATTGAATACTCAGAATCCTGCATAACATCATTATATAATGTACATTTATGTCAAGTAACAAGTATAATGCACATTCATAATCCATGTACGTTTGATGAGTGAATTTTCATAAAGTGAAAGTTGATCCATAAATCAATGTATAATATGAGAGAGAAAAAAAGGGCTCTCACTCTACATTTATTTCTGCATACTATATACAATCTACATTGTACACACACCTACACAAAGTTTCAAAGTTCTCCACTTTGTATTATTACACATTATGCATCCATCCATAATTCAAATCCAAAATCCAAAACTAGAGAGAGTGTACAGTGTACAGAGTACAGAGAAATGGATTTCCTCCGTTGCTCCTTTTTTCATTCTCTTTCTCTTGTTCTCTCCCTTTGGCCTTGTTACTTCTTTTTGTTAACACTTCCTCAATTTATCAATGTGAAAAAAAAACGGGGAAAAAAGAGAAAGAGTGGTCGGTAAATCTATTATTCATATACATCCACCTCATTCATGTACAAAATAAGAAAGAGAAGAAAAAACGACAATGACATGAACAAAGTATGTAATATATAATATACCATGTCCTGAAGTAAGATGAGTAGATGTCATGAAACTATGTAAGCATCCATTTGAGTCTTGAGTCCTGAGTCATGCATAATATATTATAACATGCCTCTTTTGTGTCACTACATAAAAACGAGGTATAAATTTACTACAAAAGACCCAGAAATGGGAGAAAAATAGAGACAAGAGAAAAAATGTGTAAAATGTACATGTACTCTGGATTCTAGATTCTGGACTTACTCAAATTTCACTAGCACCAACTTTTTTTTTTTGAAATTAAGCTGAGTGAATTCTCTATAAAGACTTTGAAACAGGAGACAGAAATAAGAGAATGAAAGAGGACAAAAACTGCACACAGACCGAGAGAGAAAACGAGAGAGAGAGAGAGAAACGATGAGGCGTCGAATAAAACTTATGGTCTAATCACAAAAGAAGCAAGTACTTGCTTTTCTATTCCTAATTTGTTCTGTTTGGTTTCCTATACTCTCTTCCGACTTCGACTTTCACTCGACTCTTGACTCTCGACTTTCCCGAGAGACAAATAGAAAGAAAGTGAAAGACAAGACGTACAGAATACAAAAAAAAACATAACAACTTGTATGGGCTCACATTAGTATGTTAAGAGAATCCCATACTTAACAAGACCAAAGTTGTCCGTAGTCTACCACTCTACACTCTTGAATCAAAGACGATGAGTAAGAGACATAAAGGGGAAAAAAGGAGAACGTATAAGAGACTAAGCAAAAAATAACATTATGACTAATTACTCATTTGCCTATTTTCCTTTTTACTCCACTTCAACGCACAATGCTAATACTAATAATAATAGTAAAAATTCCGTCTTGGAAAGGCATAACCTTTTTTTTAAAACATGCAATTCTATTGTACAATATACGTCATCACCTCTGCATCACCATTAAAAATTAAGAAATTACAAACAAGTATTATAACTTGGATTCTAAACAGTTGCATTATTTTTTATCCTTTCCATGAGTTCTGATTCTTGATGTATATTTTATACACAAACTTCCAGTCTCCCGCCTCTTGCCTTCAGTAATAATTAACTGAGCAAGAGTTCAATCTTGCTTTTTTTTTCATCTAAAATCTAGTCATATGTATTCTCAATTCTCAGCTCATCTCTCCTTCAATGAAACGATTTGCTCATAAATTAAAGAGAGAATTTACTCCTTAACTGATAAATTTTAGAGTCTACAGTCTACCGTCTCGAGTCTATAGATTACAGCTCGTAGTGTAGATTTACACGAGGTTTAAGGTGATTCTTGAAAGGATAAAAATAAATAAATAAGTGGATCATCGCTGTTCTCTTGCTCTCATGACCTATAAATAGAAACAGAATCTGCTATCTAGAAACAACGCTAAAGAAAGTTATTAAAAAGTAACTAATGGCTTCTTAACATCATCCATTATTCTATATTGGATTAAACGTTACACTTACACTGTACAATGCACTGGTAGACGGAGAAAGCAGAATGCACTCTAAACTCTACACACCCAAAAAACGCAGTAGACAGTAGCAGTAGAGAATCTAAGGAAAACTCAGTTTTCTTCATTGGCTTTCTACAAGTTTGTTGTGAGTTGTAAGTTGTAACTATGGACAATGTACAATGTAAAAAAACACAAGCCCAGCACACACACACAAATATGTATAACTACAAACTACACACCCATTTCCACTCATCCAATTACCATTATTCAACAAAAACACACTCTTTCTCCCTCACTCGTCAATTCTCATCCACAACACACATCTAGACGGGAACATGGAATATTTCAACGCCCGGGTTCTTGCTTATTCAGCTTTCAGCATAGAATACGTACGTCTCTCCGTTCCTTTTCCCTTTCTCCCGGCTGATTCTGATTCTGTTTCTTCTCATCCTAAATCCTAATACTAATCCTAATCTGTCTAACAATATCATTCTCTTTCGCCTTAATATGACTTTCACCACACCAAACCGAACACCGAACCACATCGCATCGCAGACCAACATGTACAACGTTAAATGTACAGCGCACAGTCGATGAGAAAAGTTTGTTAATGAGAAGCAGTTTTCTTAAATTAACTTGAGCTTCTAATCAAGATTCTCATACAGCTTTTTAGCTTGTCCTCTATTGTTCAGAATTCAGAATGGATCTATCTTTGCGTATGGCGTATGTATAGATAGTTTTATAGGTGTACAATTTGTTAATCTACAAGGAAAATCCATGGATAATCCAATCCAAATCCCATCCGTTCCTATTTACATATACCTATTGAATATTGAATTTGTGTAGATTGTAGATTTTAGATACTATTATTAAAAGGTATGCATTCTGGATTGTGGATGAACAAATATTATAATTTATATACATAAATTTCAACGTAGATATCTAAAATGTGTAGGTAACTTTGCCTAAATTTACATTCTACATTTTACATTTGATTTAAGTGATCTACGCTCAGCTAAATTAAAGTAGACCAACTAACTAGTTCCTCACGTCAGAGTCTAGAGTCTAGAGTGTAGAAATAATATAGATCGGCTGTACCAGACTTGAAAAATAAAAGGTTGCAGAGTCTCCTCTCTCTTTTAGTCACTATAGTTTCAATATATCTATAAAAAATCAAGAATCTAAAACCCAGACTATATAGATATATGAATATGTATATACGTATGCTACGTATTATGTGTGCATTGTGCATCTATGTTTGTGTGACGTGTTTATGTCTCTCCAGCCCATCAGCTAACTTTTTTCTCATGTAATCTGACAAACTTAACTTTAACTTTCCATCCCTTTTCATGCACTATTCTTAATTCTTCTACATCTCGAATCTCGACTCGATATATTTAATATCTATAGATACATAATATATGTATGTATGTATGTATGTATACTGTATAGTCATCAGTGATTCTCCATTCTTCATTCTCACCTACTTAATCAAAGAAACCACGAACTATGCCTTGAGATTAGATTAACTTTCAATTCTTCCCAACTTTATACACACATGTATACACGAATGCAGAATGTAGAGTGTAGACTTAGAAGTTACATTACACATTTATGTCACTTTCTCTCTCTCTCTCTCATTTTCGTTTCTCTCGTCTCGTCTCATCTCATTTAGTTTCGTAGCAAACCTAGAGCAAAAATTCCATTCCTAGCAAATGGAAATGGAATTTGCCGTTTTGCTCCTCCATCCCTTTCTTAATCCATCCATCTTTGAAAGAAAAAACCGAGGAAAGAATGAAAAAAAGAAAGAAAGAAATGAATGAAGAATGAAGAACGTGTGTTCATTTTAGTTTTACTCTAGTTTCTAGTCAAGTCTAGATTCTAGATCAAGTTCTGTCTCGAGTCTCATGTCTGGAGTCATGAACTTTATATGCTTTATGCCTCTATCAATTCTCAACTCAAGGCTCAAGTCTCGAGTTTTGAGTTTCAAGTTTTAGCACAATTTTGACTAGGGCAACACCAAACACAAGTGCAAGAAATGCTTTCTCTTTTTCCCCAGTCTGTCTATTCGTCTTTTTTTAATGTTACTTGAGAGGGAAAAAAGCATTTCCGTTTCATATTTTCTATATATAAACACGACTCGAAACTGGAGAAGAGAGACGGTAGACTGGAAACTATAGACCTGAGACCCGTGGTTCTTTGTGGAGGAACCAGGGCACAAAAGAGTCCGACATGAATGCAAACAAGCCACATTCTACACTCTACATACAATCCACATTCCACAGACAGCCATACATACAATCATAATGCATTCAACAAAGTTAAACCATTCTTATGTAACATAAGAATCCCATAGTCAGTAGTCGGTAGTTTGAAGATTTTCGGGGAAATAACTCACTCTTTTCTTTTTCTCTCTTTTTTCTTTTCTCTTCCCTTCTGTTCTCACTTCTCAAACTTCTCAGGATTTGGAATTGTTACAATTTAAAATTCTACCAAGAGCGCAAAAATTAAAGAAGTAAAAGAAAAAAGGAAGAAGAATAGGATTTTCCTTGTTATATCAGAAGCACGTAGAATGTAGAGCGTATAAGTTTGTTGAGCTCTCATCTCAACTTCTCAACTTAGCTTAGCTTAGCTCAGCTCTCAACTATTCCTCATTTCCTCATCCCTATTTTGTATTCAATGAAGAATGCCTGACAATGTAGATTTTTCCAGAAAAATCTACATACTACCACTCGTGACTCAACTTGAACGTGAACAACTTTTTTTTTACAATATGTATTTCACTGGAGGAAAAGTTGCTTGAGTGAAAAAAAAACAGGATATAAAATAAATTAGACATTAGACAAAAAAAGTCTATTCAATGTTCAATGCTCAATACTCAATAGCCAATTAGAAATTAGTCACAAAATTATTATTATTTTATTTTATTTTATTCGTCATTCTACAGTCTACAGAACTGTGCAGTTGAAGCTCAACATTCAACATCAACTTGAACATTTTTATTTGTTATTTGTTTACTCCATGTTCTTTTTTTTTATCCTTATTTTGATTTTTGTTACAGTCCTACATAATCCACTGTACAGTGTACAGTGTACAGTAGTATCGAAATTCGAATATCGAGTATTTGTATAGATTACACGGAGTTTAGAAATTCTAAGAAAAGTAAATAGTTTCCAACATTATTCCAAATTCCAAATTTTTGTAAACACAGTCAAAACATGAATAATCAATAATAAACAATATTGTTTACCATGTTTTCTACTTGTAAACATGAATATGACTCTCCTCAAAATATGGATCGTATAGAGTATTTCACGTTGTGTTTTGATGTTTGATGGTCCATGTGAATATACAATATACAAACATGTCTCTAGATTACAAATGTACATACAAAAAACAAATAATAGTTCGTTCCATGACTCGTCGTTATCCTAGATTCGAGGTACAAGTCAAAAGTTCAGAGTCCTTAGACAGAAGATCATCTCGTTCGTCTCAGGTCTCAGCCTTACTCAAGACTCAAAACTTCAGAATAGAGAAAAGAGACGCAACAAGGAATTTTTATCAGGTATCAGATATCAGTCATAACAACATAAAATAAGTATGGAGTATATGGAGAATAAATGGAGAACCGAGTAAATATGTCCAAGTCGGAATTGAGTCCAAGTCCAACGTATCACTTTTCAGGACTACTGACTACTACTGGTAATCCTCACATTGAAAACAATATATGTATCTATAGTATCTAATATCTCAGACTGTGGAAAGAGCATGTGATGGATAATTCATGAGATTGAAAAAAGAGGACAAAGAGGACAACGACGAGACGAAATTGGAGAGGAGAAGACGAGACAGTTCTATTTCACTAAACTATCTTTCTCCCTTTCTTTCTTTCTTTCTTTCTTTCTTTTTATCTGTCTTTCTAGTTTCTAGCTTTTGACAAACTTTAGCACAAGAACCACAACGGCGAGTCGACGACACGGACAGAATCTTGAAACAATCTTGGGGAAAATCTTACGACTTTCCCCGTCTCTAAACCATACGCATATGTATTATGTATTGCATCTACGATATAAGAAATACGTCATGTTGTAATCCTCAAGCGGAGGGTTGAGGTACAGATCAGAGGACAGAGGATGCAGCACAATATCAGCTCCACAATCTACAATCTCCAATCTACATCCTACATGTGAAAATACATTTCCATGTTCAATGTTCAATGTACATTGTACATGTTTTGTACTTTTTCCATCCCATTGAATCTACTTACATTCCACATGATCCATACTCCATACTCCATATTTCATGCTACATAAAAACATTCTACATTCTACATACCCTAACAAAAACTACACATAATAAAAAAAAACAAAAACAAGAAAGGAAAATTTACAATTTACCTACGAACTACCAACTACGAATTCATTTTATTGATATAAAATACAAAACAAACAAGCATGTATTTTTGCAAGAATTTTCTTGCCAATTTTTTGAACGTTGAGAACTGAGAATTGAGAATAGAGTTAAAACTTGGAACTTGAAACTTGAACATACCGGTATTCACTTCACAAGCACGAAACCGTAATCATAACATGTTCTCTTTATGCTCTTTGTCAAGTCCTTCAAACTTTATTCTTTATTCTCTCTCATAGTAAACAGTAAATTGTTGGTTTATTTTTCTTACAACAACCTCCAAACTTTTTTAATTTTTTTTTGCCCTTTTGCAATCTCAGTTTGATGAAATGTACACAAAACACGAGTACAAAGTTTAGAGTACAGAGCTCATAGCTCGAAGCTCAAAGCTGCACATTGCCCATGATAGTTTGTATTATGTTCCACCATTCCATTCTTTATTATCATCAGTGACACCTCTTTACCCTTTACTCTTTCACTCACGCCTCACACACCAAACACCAAACTCCAAACATCAAACGCCAAAGACCACACACCCACTCCATTCAATATTGAGTTTCTTTATTTAATGCCTTTGTAAATGTATGAAATCTCCGGCCAAACAGAAAAAAACATAAAACATATCGTGGTGAAGAAAGCAAAGGGAAAAGGGAAAGGACGAGGCATCTTTTCCAAAACATCGGATGCTTCTTTTCTGTTTTCCATGATGTATGATGTATGATACAAGATACAAAGGAGGAGCGGAAGAAGATCTAAAGTGAAGAGGAGGTAAGTAGAACCCCTTGATAATAAATAAATGATGTCATACGTGACTCGAAACGAGGAATAAAAAAATCACCACAAAGACAAGAAATAATACATAAACTTTTTCTTTAGTCTCCAGTTTCGAGTCTCTACGTTCAAATCGCAAGTCGCAAGTCGGAATGGGATTCTTTTGTGGAAGAAATGATGCCGTAATGATTAATTCTCAAGTAGCATGTACAATGTATAATGTACAATCTACAATGTATAGAGAACCTTTCTTCATTTCCTCCTTTCTCTTTTTACCTTCTTTCCCAAGTTTTCTAATCTCTAAGCTCTAACTTCCTTTATGTCCCTTTTCCATTGTATATACATCCAACAGCTCGAATCTTACATTGTACTCTAAACTCTAAACATTCAATTCCACACTGAACGCTGAACAAAAGCAGTCAATTAAATCCGGTATAAAAAGTGAACCCACAAAACAGCTCTTGTATCATTCAATGTACTCTTTGTTCTTTTGTCTTTAAGGCATCTGCAGAAATACTAGAGACTAGAGACCAGAGACTAAAGGCGAGCGGCACATTACTACAAAGAATTATGTATAATGTAAAAGTTATAAACTTTCTTCCTATATTTTTGTTCTGGTATTTGGTGCTAACTACTGACTACTGACTACACAAAACACACGAACATTTCACTTGACACTAAACACTAGACACTACCGCAGGAGTTGAAAAAAGGTTGGTGAATTTCACTCTCCCTCTGCCTTCTTTTATCACCATCCATAAATATAAATACTAATACAATATTTCATTTCAGTCAGTTCCTTGCCCTTTTTTATTTACAAGCGATCAAGCACCGAGCACATTTCTGTATGCCTGGATCCTGGATATATCCGTAGTTTGTATAACAGAAAAGCATAAGAGAAAACATATTACTCACATTATACTTATACAATCGCTTGCATCAACATCATGAATACAATGGAGCTGGAATGGAATTATGTGTCAACATTAAATTCCTGGACTGGCACAAAGTCTAAAAGAACTTAAACCATATTCTATTTTTTCTACTAATACTTTTTCTTTTTCTCTACTTAATCTTCCTAGTCCGTAATCCGTAGTCTGTCGTCTCTGGATTTGGCTCTACTACATACTAATACTACAGTAGCTAGAAGATTCTGGATTCTAGATTCTAGACTGTGTTTTGTGTTCCCATATTTTCCCAAGTACAAGTGAAAAAAGAAATCCTCTTAGAAAAAGCAAAAAAGAACTAACAGTCGAAAGTCTACACTCTACACTTTATCTTGTAAATGGAGGTTTTCTCCCTCTTGTTCTTTATTTTTTTGCCGCATTATTCCTCTACTTTTCGTTCTCTATCGATACATCGATTTCTATTTGCATAATCCACAAGGTAAATGGTGCATGGTGTATCCAGTATTCACCTTCCAGCTTTCACCTTTCAAACGGCTTACTTATCGCCAACCATCAGAATGATGGCTTGTGTTTTGTGTTTTTAGGATTAAAAAACATGTAGTTTGTAAAGATGCGTCAAACATAAAAATAATATTTTAAAAGATATTCAATCAGAGTATTTTCAAAATTGCACAATTCTTTAACAAAAACTTGTATTAAAAATTTTATACTGTACAAAAACCGTCAACCATTGGCGGTCAATGTATAGAGAGATTTTAATACTTTACTCTCGAAAGCTGTGAGAATTGCTAAAATTCTACTTTTACAATCTATAATCTAACGATATATAAAAGGTTGAAAATTCAAATTCAAATTTAATACGCAATTGCTGACAGTTGCAAAGCAAAAGGAGTACATTTCTTTGACCTCTGTAATTAATTCAGTTCATCAACTTGTACCGTTGTGTTTTGCATTTTGCACAACATACAGAGTTTTAGCAAAATATTCTATATACCTGGTTTCAAATTCCAAACAGATGATATTATTGAATATTGAAAAGTTCTATCATTTTTTCCGGATTCTGAAATTACGTTCATAAACTGTATCACAAGCACAGAAGACTGAATACAGAAGACACCAGACATTGTATACAGTTTTTACTTGCAATAAATATAATATTATGCATAGTGCATAGTTCACGTAGTGATATCCTGATCCTGATCCAACGCATGATTGATTCGAAGCGGAAATTCTCTTTCACAATGCTCCGGAAATGTCAGACTCATGTCTCATGTCATAGCGCGGATCAAATACACACGCGTATTTGTAACACGTGTCTGTAGATTGTAGATTGTGGATGTACGAATATTATCATAGTTAAATATTTCACTGTGTTGATATTGATACTCTGCTCTAGTTTTTCCATTGTCTTGTGTCTAGTTTGTGTATTATGTATTGTGTATCCATCCCAATTCAGACTTATTAAATATATATCAAGTATTAAGTAATCAGGATGCAGGGTGCATGGTTATAAAATGTGAATGTGAGTCCATTTACTCATCACTCGTCACCCGTCCGACGTCCCACATGCATATCTTTAATATCTACAATCTACAATCTAGACATGTCTTCTGGACACAGTAGTTGTAAATTGTAAGTTGTATAGTATATTGTATTGGATCGTGTATAGTGTATAGTGCTGTCTTCAAACTTGAAACAATCATAAAATTAGAGGAAACAATCATTTAATTTACAATCATATTATATTTAATACACATTAATCCACACGACTATACACTATACACTGTATATGTAGAATGGTGAAAGTAATTTGATAATACATAGGGATGAACATTAGACATTAGTATAACTAGGAGCTATACCATATACAGTACTAGTGAGGAGTAGACAGTGAACAGTGAACAGACTTTCAGACTGTCTGCTGTCTGAACGGAACAGAACTTTGTAGTACTACAAAGTCATGTCATAGTGACACTCGTTGGTCATAAATCAGTTTACTTGAGATAAATGACAGACGCAGATGTTCGGAAATGAAAATGATCAATCTATGTACACAGTGCACAAAGTACAGCGTACAGTGAGTGCTATAAAGAAAAAAGTAAAGTGAATAACTATATCTGTCATAATAATAATAATAATAATAATAATATCTAAAAATGATATTATATTATATTATTATATATTATACCATGTACTATCATCCCATTCATTTCTATGTACAAACATATCTATAAGTGGATTTTTGTTTGAGTTTTGAGTTTGAGTTGGAGTTCCGACGGGTGCTAGTGAAAGCGACAGTGACACGCACACAAAGTCCATACTCCATAAATACATAGCATAGAGTACAGAGTACAGAGGACGGAGAGCATAGAGAGGACTAATAACAAATGATAACAGGGAGTGAGAGCGAGTCGGAGGATAAATGGAGGTGGACATGCAAAATTTCTAGATTCTAGAACCAACACAATTTCACACCATTTCACGACTCAGGATGGTGAGAATTGCGAATTGAGAATAGCTCTTTTTCTCCTTTTCTCTTTTCCTCTCTAGAGCTCTATTTGTGTTTGTGTATAGAAAATAGAAAATCTCATCAACATGTCTGTCTCATCCATACATACACCGAGCACCAAGCACCATACAGAATCATGGATCTCTAGAATCTAGAATCTCTAACCTGGAACCTGGAAGCAGGAGGATTCACCTCATCTCTCTCTCCAGTCTCAAGATTGGAGAAGGAGAATTTCCATCGTCAAATTTAACGACTGTTCACGACAATATAAACAAGTGCTATCGTCTAACACTCAAAGAACAAGCACTGCCTACTCTCAACTCTCTCTACTATTTTCCACCGTACATCCTCTATCGTACAACGTACACTAATCTAGTATATTGATATCCCAACTCCAAACTCCAAACTCAAAACCCGTCCTTTACAACTAGTACCAGTAACTTTTACTATTATGTGTAATGTGTAGCCACTATATTCTGTATTCTGTATACACGGTAGAAAATCCAGCCAACCCAAACCAAGTCAAACCAAACCGAACCCAGGACAGAATATGGAATAAGAGGATACAGCCCTGGGCTAGTAGCTAGCATCTAGTGTCTAGTACTCCTCCAAATACCTGCCAACTTTTCATACTATAATATTCTATATGCACATTGTACACTGTAAATGCTCTATGCTCCATACTCTACTGTACTATACTGTATGCAGTACAGTGTACAGTATTTGCAAAATTTTTTCAGGAATGGCAAAGCTATCATATAAGTACCTACTCTTACAGTACCCAAGAGAGATCAAGTATGACATAAATATCTGCCCGAGTCTCTCTCTTTCAAGAGGCAAAGACTCATCTCCTCTTTTCATCTCATCTCCTCTCATCTCATCGTCTCCTACAATCCCAGACATTTGTTTTATGCGAACCTACTGACAGACACTGTACTCTCCAAACATACTACACGTTGTACCCTAGTCACAAACACACACACACATACACACACAATGACAAACATAGACCTAGATTTAATACGTGTATGCTATTTGTATACGTCCTACATCCTACATCCAACATACACGATACACAATTTCCAAGGAGAACAAGTCTACACTCTACAATCTACACCGCCGCTACCCGCAACCTCTAATAAATAGAGCCACACAGAAGCGGCTCTATTTCTTTATTTTTCTTCCCGTCAACTGACACTCCCATTCAACATCCAAAATCCCACATCCAGTATTCCACATTCGACACAAAACACAAATGTATATGTACGCATTCAATATCCTCTATTCCTATCTATCATCATATACCGAATACTGTGAATCGAGAGTTTCTTCTACTACTCTCCTTTCTCCTTTCATATGTAATTTACAATTTACAGCTCATGTATCAAGGTTTACATCAAATCCAAAACCACGTCCAAATCTATCTAAAATACAACTTGAAACTTGAAGTAATCCCATTCGCCTCCTCGTTCGTTTTTGGTCGTCGTCCTCCTCTATCCGTTTTAAGCTAGAGATATGAATCAAAAATCTCAAATCTTCAATTCACTGCATTTGGCATGGAATGGCTTGGCCTGTCGCGGCTCATGGTGTTGCATCTTATTAATGCCTTTCTTTGTGCATGTATCTAGTATCTAGGATCTAGGTAGTGGTATTAGTTTTGGTTTTTCGTGGATGAGCGTGGGAATTGAAGAGACATTTCACTGGAAACTCGAGTCAGGATCAGAATCAGTCCATCTCAAAACCAGAGTGACAGAAAGAGAAAACGAGAGAGAGAGCGGGAGGAAGATTAAGCGGTAAGCTGAATGAAATAATTCGCCATTTCTCGATCCTACGAAATTCACGAGCGGAATCTATATCTGTACAACGTATAGCCCAGATTCCAGATTCCAGATTCCAGAAATTATAACCGACATCAGATATGAAATTGTACAATGTGTGTCTGTCTTCTGTCTCCTGCCTTTGGTCGGTGTGCGGTGTTCACTGAGCACCAAGTAATCTACAATCTGCAATCTACAATCTGCAATCTAGAATCTACAATCTGTGAAGAATGAAGTCTAAAAATAAGTTTTCATGGAAAAAAAAAGTTTTAATTTGAAAAAAAGCTACTCCTCTCCTCCCCTCTTCTGGTTGTCATCAATAGAGGACAGTAGCAGACATATACATATACATGTATAGTAAATAGTAATAGAAAACAGACATATAGGAGCCAGTCTAAAGTAGAAAGTGGAACAGAATTAACGAACATCGACAACGCCTTTTTCCGATATAAAAAGTCTCTCTTTTGTAAACCCCTCAAGTAGAATGAACCCGAAAAGAAGCTACTTTCCTACATGTTACATTAGCAGGTTATACCAAAGCCAAAGCCAAAGCCGAATACAAACAGAACCGTCAAGTCAATACCCCAGTTAAATATTATTCTGAATTATTCCAGTTCGTTATACAAATTTCCTGGAGCAAAATCAATTTGGGAAGAATAACAATAACAGAGTCCTTACTTCTTACATGTAAATTCCGAATTTGGAATTTGGACAATAGATAATATTAAATACGTTAAAAGTACCTACATAGTCAATCGTCAATAGTCAATACTAAATACATGAGCATGTTTTTATCCATTTTTATTAAAAATTCTCATTCCAATTCCCATTCAGAATTCAGGCTCATCAAAAATGAAATTTTTTATTTCAGGTCACAAGGAACAAGCCAAAGAAAAACATGAACTACCAATG
Organism: Sminthurinus aureus; assembly: GCA_034698265.1. Lineage (NCBI taxonomy): Eukaryota > Metazoa > Arthropoda > Collembola > Symphypleona > Katiannidae > Sminthurinus > Sminthurinus aureus. Next base: position 11,963 of record JAQGBH010001536.1, on the reverse strand, counting down.
CGATGAATAAAGAAAGAAAAACCTGCAAAATATCTGTATGTTTGCACGCCTTTAGTTCATCTAGTTATCTCAAACCTAGTTCCTCGCATATAAAATATGCATTCAAAAACAAATTAAACATTTAAAGTACATACCTTGAACATTGAACAGTGAACCCTGAACATTGGGTAGGTTTCATAAAAATTTTCATTTATGAATTTTCTAGGAATGGGTTAGGCACTAAAATATACACGTGTACTAAATTTTTCATGACACTCACAAGTCGCTAGAATTCTAGAATTCATGATTCACACCCAAAGTGTACACTTTGCATTGTATAATATAACATAATAATAATATAATATGCAAAGTTCAATATTCAGTATGCATCATAAGCACAATGCTGTTCACTCTTCATCGTCATTGCCATTGTGCTGATCAATACAGAATAGAGAATAAAGGATACAAAACAGCGAGAGGATGGAGCGACAGAGAAAAATGTAAGTATTCACGCTAAAAAGGAAACGACGACGTCTAACTGAAAAGGAAGTGTACTCTCTAAGTATACTCTCTAACGTAAATAACAAAAATATTCAAATGTATTATATATTATATTATATTGTATTAGATCATCTCTATTCTCTATTACATTTTATCGCACTTGTGTACTTTGTATAGATACATGTATCTGCACATCTAATATCTATCTATCTATATATCGTATCTACTACAATAGTATGTAATAAAAGTATGTCGTAAAAAATTCTGTGCATATGCCGAGTGTCTATAGTCAATAGTGTCTAGACTCGAGACTCTAGACTCTAAACTCCAGATTCTAGATTCTATAGTCAAGAGTTTAGAGTGTAGCATTTCCTTTTATTTCAATATTTTCTGTATGCGACGGAACACGGAACATGGAACTGACATGATATAATAATAATAATCTTCGTTAAATTATTACAGTAAATAAATTACCATCACCATCAATTCCTTGCTACTTTCTCTTTGTGCTCTCGCTCTCTCTCTCTCTCTCTCACCCTTTTCCCTTTTGGATGAACTGAGTGGGAAAATTCATACTAAACTAAACTAGTCGAAAATCGCATGGAATCGCAAAATATTACAGGGAGAAAGGCAAACATACAGGAAGAACACACTTGTGTAGATGCTAGACACTAGATACATATCCAGTATCTAGTGTGTAGTGTGTAGTACCCAGACTTTGCCAAGTGAACCATAGACAGTGTTCAGTTGCGTACACGCTCCTACAAACCAAGCCAAACCAAGCTAAACCGACAACCAGCCTAAGTTCTTTCTCTGTACAGTGTACAGTTTTTTCAGGATATTTGACATACACACAGCACACAGAGAAAGAGACAGAGACAGTCCCATAGATAGACAAATAGAGATGGTATAGCAAAAATCATGCTTAGTTTATGTAAGAAAAGAGCTGTGGGCTGAGAGTTTGCAATGCTCATGGAGAAAGGAGAATAAAGTATACTTCTGGTCTAGTTTGGTCTGGTATACTTGATGTAGCACAGACATACGAAACCGCTATACGAGAGAATAGAGAATGGAGACTTGGATGAGGGAGGAACACGCTAGGATCGATATTAAACTACTAAGTTGCTAGAAAGCAGTGCCGAGAGCCTCAGACATACACGTTACACGTACATACAATACATTTATACACATATATATGGACGCTGTCTGTGTCTCTGTCTACGTCTGTCTATGTCTTTGCTTTCCTTCCAATTCGCTTTCTCTAAAAAGTTGTACTTTTATAAATTCTATAGATATCTCCGCTCACTCACTCACTCTCATCTTCGCCTTCTTGCATATAATATACACAATACACAATATACAATATAAAGCAGTACTTTCTTTCTTCGTCCTTGTCCAAAAACTTTAGTAAGGCACATTATACATCCACACTACACAGAATACAGAATACAGACGTAGACACATAGAAATAAATATACACAATGCCCAATACACAGGCGACCAGACATTGTACATCGTCCCTATGAATTTATATGGACATGTGTTATGTGTTTTATGCAGACTATGTATAATGTAAAATGTGTAATGTATCTACAACTCCCGCCCACTTGAACAAGTACCCAAAAACCAAAAACCAAAACCCAGCATGTGTTTATGCTTATATTGTTCTAATCGTAAGTTTAGTTCTAACTTCCAACTTCCAACTTTCAAGTCTAAGTTTTAGCACATTACCTCTTTTCTCCTTTCAGTCTATATAGTCTATAGTTTCTGCACACTGTACTAGTATATTGTATATCATAGGAATATTTTTTCAGTTTTAACTAAAAAAAAAATAACCTCTAGCGTGCACTTAAATTATTTTATTATTATGTTTTAAATACATTATGATATACTTTGCTTTTATTTATTATGCATGATAAATGAGGCTTGATATAGGATATAGAATATAATATATATATAGAAATATGATGTATTTTTCTAGTTTAAAATAGAATATTTTGCCATGCTTTCGTCTGGCATGCTTTCTATCTACATTCTGTATTCTGTACTTTGTACTCTTTTCTGCTCGCTCCTTGCCATTATAATACAACATTCAACATACAACTTCCAACCGCCATCCGCTATCAATTATAAACAGTGCCAGTGGGACTTTTTAGCTGCATAATGCACAACGTTTACTGCTCTTTCCTCTTTTCCCTGTGCAATGTACAAGAAAATATTATTGTGTACACAATACACAACACGAACACCGGCATCAACATCAACACATATTTTATTAGCATTTTACAGTCTACAGTCTGCAGTCTAAATTAATATCTGCAGTCATCGAGATGTGGAGAAAGCTTTATGGAAATTTGTTTTTTTAAATTCTTATACAAAGGATATTATACCATTTCTTTGCTTTTCGGAGTCCTTGAAAATAATACAAAACATGGTTTCCAAATTCCAAATAGTAAAAAATTTGACTCAGCCACTTATAAATTGTAGGTCTGTGCCAATTGTCAATCGGCATCATGTTCATAGCTCTGCAAAGCCAAACATGTAGAAAACGAATTATTCTACAACTTTTGACTTTTGAGTTTTGATGTTCAAAATTTAGCATGTTTGTGTGTTTGGAATTTTGATGCAAAATTCTAGTCTTAAGAAGAAAAAGGAGGCCAAAAAGCGAGAGGAAATCGACTGCATTCTTTATTTTCATCAGGCACCCCACTCGTGAAAAGTAATGATGCAAGGAAAAACTTGAGCGGAGCAGCAAGATGCTCATTTACTTCCACCATAGACCATACACTATACACCGTGCTTCATGCTGAATATCAAAATTATACTAGATACTAGATTATAGACTAAATAATCTAGGATCTGGTATTAAAAAACATTACTGATATTAAAAAAATGTACACGGTCCCATTTCCCATTGAAAAACTAATTGGAAAGAGAATAAAGGGACAGGATCATAAAATCAAGGAATCGATACAAATTTGACATTTATTAGATAGAATTTTGTCTCTCCTCGCTCCGTCTCATTACTCTATTATCCATTAGCCATTAGCAAGCTCAAGTTGCAAGCTCCAAGCTCCGAGCTCAAAGTGATATTTAAATTCACATTTTCATGTTTATCAAATGGGAAACAATGGGAAATGGAAATACAACTCAGAAACTCAGAATACGGAACCGTGAAAGGAATTAAAGATCAATTTTGTTATGCTAAAAGAATACGAAACTCCAAATTCCATATCCTTTTCCCTGCACATTACATTTATATTATTACACAATATACAATACAATACAAAAAATACAATACAATACAATCCAATCCACAGTACACACTAAACATTTTAGACATTACACCGGCATTATTTTTTTCATGATAATAAGATTGTGAAATATCACGCAAACCCAAACCAAAACTCACAAAGAGAAATCATAAAGCAAAGTAGCTCCGTATATATACAGTGTACAATGCACAATGAGCAGTGTATTGTGTATAATTATTTAAATTTGTCACTGTCATCCCAATCATCTACGTATAGGCAGATAAATAGCACACTGAAAATGGACATTTTAGTACGGATTATAGATAGACATATAGACAAACACAAAATACTAGGAAAAGAGGTTTACACTTTACAATACCATCAATGTGGAGAATTTACTCGTGGTAATTTATTTACTACTATTTGCGACGTTCAATGCTCCTACTTTTGATGCCAATCCTGATTCTGATTTTGTTTCTGTTTCTGATTCCGATTCCAATTCTCCAGCACTCTCAACTCTCAACTCGACTTTGTGCATGACTACATCCAAGTCCAAATCGGAATTCAAATGCTCCAAATTCATCGGCTAACTTTGATGTGCTATAAATCTTAGGCGCAACAATACACTCCAGTATACGTACAATCCATGTATGTTCCGTATGTACAGCAAGGATAGATGACTGAATTAACTCTGAATCCAGAATCTAGAGTTCTCTCTAAGTAAGTAGCATACACAGTACAGTATACGCTATACACTATACACCATGTAGTGTGTTTGTTGTTTGTTGTGAAAACCATAAAGAACTCTAATGCACACACAGACTACAATTTTAGCATGACGTTCGTGGAATTGCTAACCATAGACCATCAACCATAGGAAATGGCAAACAGTCAGGGGAAAATTCGTGCCTGCATACGGTTAATGCTATTTATTTCATTCCAACAGTTCCAGTAACTCTCTCTTTCTTTCTTTCTCTGTTACTTTCTCTCCTTCGCTGTCTGGCCTGGCCTGGCATGGTCTGGTTTGAAAATCTCCTACATGCACGAAACCGGATAAACTTTACAAAATGTACAACGTACACCGTACCATACACAAGGAACTAACAAGTAAAAGTACTAAGTCTAAGTGTATTATATAATGTACCCAAAAACCAAAAACAGTACAGCCGTATACTATACGCTCTACAATGTACATTGTATATAAATATACGTATGAACATACTTTGTGCATTTACTCCTTGGTCAACTTTCCGTCCGCTCGACTTATTCCCAGTTAAGTTGTAGATTGTATAGATACATATTTATGCATAGATATATAGCAGAGTCTGCTAATATACAGGCCGTATTTTCCAGCTAGATCTATAGCAATTCATGCATTGCATGCAAAAAGCCTTTACAAGAAAACAACAACAAAACTTTTGTCTAGATTATACTGTGGATTCTAGATGGAAAGGCACAAGCATTACTTATTACTTATATCGAAACCAAAACCAAAAACTCCACTTTGTGGATTATCAGAGAGAGGGAATGTTCATTTAGAAAAGCTGTTTCGTGTGTAGTTCCTCCACTTTTCTGCACACACACACACACACAAACATCTATTTAATGCTAAAATTCACTATTAACCATATTTACTATATAATATATAATACATAATGTGATATAAAACACATTTAAAGAACATTTTCAATATTGTCTTCATCGTCACTCTCGCTTCTCGCTCCTCGGTCCCTTATATAGTAAATATTATATATTATATTTCATACTACACCTAAATTTCTCCCATGATGAATTATAAGGTGCAGAATATTCAAAAGTCTTTGGCTTCAAAGTATCAAAAGTAGGATAAGTAGAAAGTAGTAAGTCGTACTAAAAACTAAAAAGTCTGGTGAAATGACGGGAATTTCATTTCCAAACTTTTCTGCCATATACTAGATATTACACTGTATACTATAAAATCCATATTCTGCAGTTCACATAGTACAGTGTACACAGTCAGTCGGGTACATTGCAGAACTGGAAAGGAGTTGAAGTTTTGAGTTTGAGTGAAAGAGTTTCCTTGTATAAAATGTAAAGTATATGGTAGCACATTTACCATTTACTATTATTTCACTCTAAACTCGAAAACATTTGAAACTCGGAACATTTGAAAAGCGTGGAGCAGTGTGGAAGAAAGATTATATCTTTCAGCGTTCAGTGTGGAAAAAAGGCCGTTGGGTAGAATCTAGAATGTAGAATGCACAAATTCCACATGGATTTTACATTGTACACCGTACACTGTACTTTGATGACAACTTGTCGTGTATTGGTAAAATGTTGGCAATTTCTTGTATATGTTGTGTGTTGTGTGGCACTTATGCTCCTTGCTCGTATGTATGCATTCAATTATTGGATTGCTGACTCGTGTATTTATAGTAGATGGATATGTGTGTGTTTGTGTATGCATCCAACATGTTTACACAGCAGATCGTTTAAAAAACTCCCAACAAACACTTGGAACAGAATATGGATTGCTTTGCTACTTTAACCACGTAGCCATTAATATCTATGTACGATGTACATCGTACATTGTAGATTGCACGCTACACGTCACGGAAAACATTTGCAGTGCATGTACTTTCCATTTCGATTTTCATGATACATACAAAAATTGAACAGTTTGTAACTTGAGAAGCTCATATTCCCATTTTACATCACATCCTATCTGTTTACTGTTTACATCAAAACATTTACTTTTTTCTCCAAAAGGCACCAATTTCATTCATCCCACATTCTCCTCCTTTTTATAGAATAAAAATCTATGCTTTTTTTTTAAATTTCTCCAAAAGTCTAAAAGTCTAAAACATCTTTTCATGTTGCATTAAATAACTTTCAGCTTTATCATTTATCAACTATTATGCATAATCTTTTCCCAATTATGAATTATAAATAATGGAGAATGGAACGTGGAAGTTTCTTTTAATAGAATTTAAATTTTTTAAAACGAATACCAATTTTAGAATTATTATAGGAGCATTTTTATTAAAACTCCTATCCTTAAAAAACAAATCAACCGACTCCTTTCAATCAACTCTTGTTTTGGCGCAAAAGCTTGTAACATTTGACCTCTGCACACAAAAAAAATGACCTTTATTTCCTGGTAGATATAGTGTACATCGTGTTCGTACTCGTATTTTCTACAGTGGACAACATTCTTTTATATGTGATGTGAATAATGGGAATGGATACACATGTAAAATGCATGTAGAATATACGTTGTACATTATACAAGGATGAAGGAGACAGTAAATAACGAGGATGTGGATCTGTCATTTTTTGTACAAATACTCTGATGTAAAATGCAGAAAGAGGAGAAGAAGCATAAGTGCTCACAACTCACAATGCAATGCAAACAACACTTTTGTTCTTTTTTTGTTGTTTAGACCAGGAAACATATAGATCCACAATCCACATGCACACACATCGTTAGTACAATTGCTTTTAAGTATGTTCAGTGTGCACATGTACCTCTGTGCTCTGTGTGCTGTGTACTGTGCACAAATACATGAATGTAGATTGTAGATATCTACATGTAGAATGTCTGAATGTACAAGATGTCTTCTTGTCAGATAAAGGAACGCTTTTCCTTTCTTTTCATTTCATTCCTTTACAAAATATTTTTTAGTTGGTACATCTTTTAGCTAGTACATTTTGAAACAAGTAATTCTATACGAGGAAAGTGTTCTATATTCTATATTCCATATTCTATATTGTGTACTGATTCTTAAATGTTATTCAAGCGAACCCATTTCCCATTTCTTCGTATACACAAATACACTAGATACAAGATCTATCTCTCTATCTGGCCTGGTTGAAAACATGGACATGCATTTGTGTAGAGTGTAGAGAGTGGAGAAAATATAACTTTAAACTAGCAAGAGAGAGATAAAGGGAGAAACTACACAAGTTTGAGTAACTATAGATCTCTATTCTCCATTCTATTCTCAAATATACCAGTCCCAGTCCCAGCCCCAGAACCAAAACCAGAACCAGCACCAGTAGTAATAGCTGTACCAGAGGTAAAGAGTACTTAGAAGAAGAAGGAGAGAAATAATTTTGGCAGCTGAAAACAACCGCAGTGCGATGCTCAGCCGGTTCAGTTTCCTTGGGTTGGTTGTGCGCTCTTTCAACTCAACTCAACTCAACTCACAGCTCGCAGCCCGTCTCTAACGTAGGTGCATACTCCATTCATACATGTGTACAGAAAATAGAAAGTAGGAGTAAAAAGGTAGGAGTAGAAGGTATGCTAACGTTACCCTACTTTGATGAGGATGGAATAGAATAGAAAATAGAATAGAATGGGGAATAGCGAATACGGAATGGGAATGGCGAATAGCACAGAACACAGTGTACCATCACAGCAGTATTTCCCGTATGTTACCCTTTCACTAACGTAACAACTAAAGTAGTCGTAGTCGTAGTCGCAGTGGTGAATCGTGTAAAAAAATAATAGAACTAAGAGATACACTAAAGACTTAAATTTCACATTGGAGAACTATGCACAATGTACATGGCTATAAAGAGGAGGAAATTTAGCTTTCATCCTTTTCTTTTCCTCCTTTTCACTCTCCAGTTTTCACCTCTCTTCCTCTAGCTGTCTTTTCTCTTTTCTCCTTGTAGACTTTTACTTCTAATTCAACTATTTCCTTCGTTTTCCCTCTCTTCTCTCTATTCTTTCTATTCTGACTCTCTCTCTGTCTCTCTCTCTCTCTCTCTGTCAACTGATTGTGAGTAGGAAAGGCAAGATTTTGATTCCGGTTTTTTGGGCTGGCGGTGATGAAGGAAAAATGTTTTTAGTTCGTTTGAACAGTCTGCTTCTGTGTTCCGTGTGACGTAGGTATACAGTATACAAAGAACATGGAGGCAGACGTCGGATTCGGGTTCGGATATGAGAAAAAGACGGAAGACGGAAGAGTTAAACAATCGAATGAAGGTACTACAAACTACAGAATACAGACTACGGGGTAAACTAAACAGACTTCCAATAGAATAGAGAATAGACTAGGGACGAAAATACGGGGAATGTGGATGCTTGGTTCGTTGGGCTGGTTGGCTGAGTTAGATTGGTGTGAAGAGAAGGGTACGAGAGAGAAAGAGAGAGCGAGGGAGAGGAGGAAAAGTTGTTCACCCGAGATAATGAAATGGAAGTGTTTGTACAAATTACTCACTTGCATCCAGCGCTTTCTCTGTTGAAGGAAGTCCCATATAGTGAAAGGTGATTTCTCCCACATTTCTGTGAACAAATACAATCACTACATGTTAAACTAAGCTCCATTTATGTACAATTATATAATACTACATACTATTATTAGTACTTCTACATTCTACAGCTTGTATAATATATTATGTACAACTACAACCATATAATCTCGAGTCTAGAATTTAGAATCTAGTAAAGTAAAATTTATAATTAAATCAAGTACCTCCTTCGATAAAGTTGAATGTGTAGCCTGCAGCATAGGCCTTCATACCAAAGAAACAGTCTTCTGCTACTGACCCATCCGGTCCATTGTCAAATGTGATCTTTCTCTCTGCTCCCACCTAAAAGAATAAAAAAAAATAGAAAAATTCATGTATTATATCGTATATTATACATTATATTTATATCATTTATCATATCATATCGTGTTCCATGTTCTATATTCTATATTATATACATGTAGTAGGGATATCCCAGATCCCAGATCACATGCTATTAATTTTATTTTTTGACTTGAATGCCCAAAATTAATCAGAATCAGAGTACTGTCATGTCATTTATATCTCCGTGTCTGTGCCGGTGTCTATGTTTAATGTCTATGGTCTATGTGGATGTGGATGCCGATGCGGTAACATCTGCTCAAATTTTTTCTCCTGTTATCGATTTATACATCACTCACTACCAATAAAAGCCATACCAACTTTTCTTCTTTCTTCTGCATTGTACCACCAAAAAAACAGCTCTTTTATGCTGTTTGGTGTAGACTGTCGACTTGAGAATTTCTATTTTATTTATTCCATATTCTGTATTCCGTATACAATCGGTACCTATTGCATCGAATATCGAGTATCAAGAACAAGCCTCCTTTACTACTTTTCCTTTGTACATTGATTATTGACTATTGACTGGCAAACTTTTTCACTTGAATCTTTCATTCATTCTGAATCAACCTCGACAGCTACATGACCATTTTCCACTTCTGGATTCTAGATTCTATTCCATTTGTTTTCTAGATTCTAGACAGGATATCTCTAACCGAGACAAACACTTCAATACTATCATACATCATGTATTTGTTAGTAACGTGCTGTGTGTAGTGTTTGATTTCTATGATTTCTGTAAAATGTTTAACCTTTTGTCTTTTATCTTCTAACCGGAAATCTATCTTGGCCTTGTTTTGATTCTGATTTAGATTTTCACTTTCAATAAATATAGAAACAATGTTTATTCTTAGAGCGAGAGCAAGGATTTTCCATAAATCCATAAATAGTACAAAATTTCCCCCATTTGAGTGAAAAACTGGGATGGAAATTGGATAACGGATGCAAATTCCCAATAATAATAATTTTATATTTTACATTGTTCTACATTCTACAAACAAAAGGCCAAATTCCATGCACAAAATATCTATTCCGAGTTCCAATCATCCTAATGATTCAGAGTAAACACGAACGTTTAACGCCTTACGGTTCAGTTTGAACAAATATAAATAAAGGAAAGCTCCAGATGAAAATTTATCACTTTTACAGGAGGAAAACTCTCACGGTTAAACGGTAGGGAAGCAAAGGTCATCAGCTAACACATTTCTGTTTCCCACAAAACATTCCATTCCAAAGTCCAACACCACACACTATACAAATGTAGTACAGAATACATCATAGAAATAGAGTCAAACAATATCTATACCAGAATTTAGAATATGCACCACTAGAATATGTACTATATTATCATATATAATATATGATGTACCATCTTTTGCCATACAACAATTTTGGCTTCTTCACCTTTTCTTTTTTCTATAGTCTAACCCACTAACTTACTTTCTCATTTGCTTACAACTTACAACAGATATCATATTATTCACTATTCATACTCCAATCTTCTTAACATTCAATTTTTTCATGAGTATTTTCCAGGCATCACCATAAATAATAAACAGTGAATTGTGCACAGTAGCCCTATAAAAGACAGCTGCATTTGTTTCAATTTGTTCCATTTATTCTACTAATCATAAGTAGATTTACCAATTTGAATAAATGAAAAATAGAACTTTACGTTTAATTTCATGACATGTGTAATATTTGTTGAAAAACTAAAATAAAAACGTGCGCCTCAGATACTAAATATTAAAAATTCTATTTTCTGATTAAAGTCTTCAAACCCTCAGGTACAAAATTATTCTTAGAGTTTCCTTCAAACGCCAAGTAAAATATTTATCACATTTCATGACTTTTTTTAGTTATTAAAACTAGATTGAAACTTGAGACAAAAATATTACACAGATAAAAGAAAAAATGAAGAAGATTGGAGGTACGAGGCTTTTTTTGTTTTTAGTACTTCATCAAAATTCTCATCAACAACTTTGGACCAAGCACTATGATATAGTGATAATATTACATGACATAACATTACATTAGATTACAAGGAAAAAATAATTTGAAACTAAGTAGCCGTGTAAAACCTTTGAAAGATCCCAATTTTCCCTTCCGCTTCCCACGAAAAGTCTACAGTCTAGAATGTTCTAGATTCTAGATGCTAAAAATGAGCTGCCTGCAAAGTTCATATCATAATCCATAATATAAATGTACATGTGTAACAAGTTCTGGAGAAAGTGGCAATAAAAAATGTAGCAAGTGGATATTGGATATATGGTAATAATAGGAGCATTTCATACGTACATATGGGTGTACAGAGCGAGCCTATTTCATCTTCTTTTATGCGAGACTCGTGTGAATTGTAAATGAATGAATGGATGAAATGAAATGAATGAAAATGAAATTCCGAGACGATTTTATGTAATCGAGTTTTTGGCTACAACTAGATTATTATTACATCTTACATCTAACTATAGACATGTTTTGCAAGTAAATTTTTCGCGCTTACAGATGCCCTTGAAAATACAAATCATTTTGTTGCTGGACGAAAAAAATGTACTTTTACAAAGGAAATTTCATTAAAAGTTAATTATCATCACAATTAACGGTTCCTTA